>JADRCC010569609.1:0-12764 GCA_019843855.1 Hylomyscus alleni | reverse complement strand
CTTTCCTACTCTCTGGCTTTAGACATGTTAGAATCTGTGCATAATCTGTATTGTTTTCAAATTAATGTTTAGTAGAACTGAGTTACAAAGTTTCCTCTTGGCAGTTCTAATATAAAATAGCTTTATAGTATGCATTAATATAATATAGCCTTATTTGATGAAAATAGTCAAAAATGCTACCCATGAAATAAGAAGAAAAGTAGAATCTCAGCCAAAGATCACAACAGACACCAGCCTTTCTGTGACATTTACCTTCTGAATATGGATTCATCCCTCTTGTTTGTTTGTTTTTTCTAGACAGGGTTTCTCTGTATAGCCATGGCTGTCCTGGAACTCACTCTGTAGACCAGGCTGGCCTTGAACTCAGAAATCTGCCTGCCTCTGCCTCCCAACTGCTAGGATTAAAGGTGTGTGCCACCACTGTCCAGCTTCTCTTGTGTTTTCTTAAACTATCCTGTTTTCATGATGTCATTGCGTGCACCAACTGCTATCAATAAGAGTATGAACGCAAGTCAATCTCTATTGCCTGATAGTTACCAAACCCACATTGGTTTTTTTTTTTATTCTAAATGTTATTTTTCCATTGATATAAAAATTTTATTCTACTTTTAAGTTTGGATGACTCAACTGCCATACACGTAATCGAATAAAAATCTGAATATTGATGTTATCTAATAGAATATAGTCATCACTTTATATGTCACAAGTCCATCTTTAAGAATGTGTCATCACTGCTCTTTAGATTTTACTTTTACATAAGTGAAACCAACATTGTCCATGCATGAGGGCATAAACCAGTAATCTCATTGAATTTGCCCAAAGATTTCTTGACTTAAGGAAACAATACTATTTTCCTACTTTATTATAATAGTTAAGTACTTGCAATGTACAAGGTAATCTTGTTGCATACTACTGAGGCACAGAGCTTGAATTCATCTTTTGCAAGTTTGCTTTCAATTCAGCCTTTCTTCATTGTGTCTTATTGGAGGTCCTGCTGGCTGTCTACCCACCTTCACACAATCCTCCTGAAATCCCATAGAGGCTTCCTTTCATGGAGAATCTATCAGAGTCTCAGTCCATGACAATTTTGTTCTTTTTTCTTTTTTCTCTATTCTTCATAACCTCCACAAAATTGCCTACTGTATAGAAATACACCTTTCTTGTACCTCCTATAGTCATAACTGGGTGTCAGTGGCACAATTTCCAATTTTAGTGCTAGGCTGTGTTGTTTTCATTCAGAGAATGCTAACCTGGCTCTTTCATTTAGATGAGTTTTAATTCTATTTCTGACTCAAACTGCCATATACATAATCGTGAACAAAAGTCTGAACATTGATGTTCTCTGACATAATGTAGTTATCATAATATATGTCACAAGTTCATATTAATAAACTGGTCATCCTAGTTTTTTTAGATTTTTCTTTTATACAGATAGAATCAATATAGGCCTCTAAACCACATGATGGTTCCTCATGTGGCCTGACTTTCTGTGTCCTTCAGCATGGCCTGTGGAATAAGGCAGTGATTCACCTTGTCCTTCTTCAGACAGATGTCTGCTTGCCAGACTATTGCTGAGCCATCCCAGCCTTGTGAAAAAGTCAGACCCTCCAGTTCTAAGTGGTCAAGCAACTAGGTCTTGTTCTCTAACCCTTTTGCATAGTTATAGAGTTGATGTGCTACCTGCTGATATATTGTACAAATATACACAAATTAAAAAAATTTAAGTAAGTGTGATATATCTATTCCATACCACATTTAGGACAGTTAATAAAAATATAGACTTGATAATGCTAGCAGCTAGAACTTTCTCAACACAAAAGTTAAGTATGTAAAATAACATATGTTAATTACTTTGATTTAGCTAATGAACAATTATGCAAGTAGCAAAACCTTATGCTGTACACTAAAGTATAAACAGCTCTTATTAAAATATTAGTAAAGAAAAAAGCCAGTGTATTAATATGCATCAAGTCTTGAGGATGGATTGGAAATGAGATCCCCGTGACTTATAGGTTCCTTCATATCCTGGCATAAATACACTATTTACAGGAGAACTGATACATTCCAGTGTATCTCCTCTCCTAGTGCTCATGAATGCATTTTCTTTTGAATCTTTTAAGGGTGATCAAATGGTTCACAGTTATGGATAGGATTCAGGCTCTATAGCAGATATCTGTAAGAAAACGCTTGGGTATTATAAGTAAGGCTGCTATGAACATGGTGGAGCATGTGTCCTTATTACATGTTGGAGCATCTTCTGGGTATATGCCCAGGAGTGGTATAGCTGGGTCCTCTGGTAGTACTATGTCCAATTTCTTGAGGAACCGCCAAACTGATTTCCAGAGTGGTTGTACCAGCTTGCAATTCCACCAGCAATGAAGGCGTGTTCCTCTTTCTCCACATCCTCGCCAGTATCTGCTGTCACCTGAGTTTTTGATCTTAGCCATTCTGACTGGTATGAGGTAGAATCTCAGGGTTGTTTAGATTTGCATTTCCCTGGTGACTAAGGATGTTGAGCTAAAGGGTTTGCAGCCCCTTAGGAAGAACAACAATATGAACTAACTAGTATCCTCAGAACTCCCAGGGACTAAAACAACAACCAAAGAGTACATATGGTGGGACTCATGGGTCCAGTTGCATATGTATAGCAGAGGATGGTCTAGTTAGTCATCAATGGGAAGAGAGACCCTTGGTCCTGTGAAGGTTCTATGGCCCAGTGTAGGGAAATGCCAGGGCCAGGAAGTGGGAGAGGGTGAGTTGGTAAGCAGGGGGATGGGGGAGGAAACAGGGTTTAATTTTTTCTTTTCGGAGGAGAAACATTTGAAATGTAAATAAAGAAAATATCTAATAAGAATAAAATAAAAATAAAAGAACACTTTTGGGGTAGAAAAATTCCTCAATTAAAAATATATTTACTGTTAGATTTTATGTGTATGGGTGTTTTGGCTGCATGTCAGGGTACCATGTTTGTACAGTATTTGAAGAGGCCAGAAGAGTGCATCAGATTGTAGGGATGTAGTTACTAGATGTCTGTTGGCCATCATGTGAGTGCTAGGAATTCAATCCAAGTCTTCTGGAAGAGCAGCCAGTGCTCATAACTTTTCAGGCATCTCAACAGTGCCAATATCCTCATTTTTTAAAAGTACATTTTGGTGTGTTTGTAATTTAAAATAAAATAATGAAGATCATTTTGACATTGTTGCACACGCACACACACACACACACACACACACAAATAATAGACTTTTGAACATATTCCCCTCTTATCCTCCTACAACCCTCCCCTGTACCTCGTTCTCTTTTGTTATTGCCTCTACCTCTTCTACCTCAATAACTTTAAATGTCTATATTCCATAAATGAGGAAAATACATGATGCTTGTCTTCTGCTTCAAATTATATCACTGAAGAAGAATAATGTTATAGATATGGACAAGACATTTTCTAGGCTTGCTTCTTAAGCTTATCCGTAAACACAGTGTTACACCATCAGGCTTACTTCTTAAGCTTATCTGTAAACACAGCACTACATCATCAAATTTGAGCAGTAGATGAAACAGTCAGAAGGAAAGTATGAATTTGGGAAAAACTAGCAAATGGGACCTAAAGTTGGAAGCACAACAAAGAACTGCTGAACATATGTAATGACTATCAGTAACCTATGATAGCAGAGAAATTATTCTCAAAGTCTCTCTGTGCAATTTGACCAAGCAATATAAATTAATATATTACTTGCAGGAGTCTAGATTGGGGTATATCCTAAATTGAGGTATATTCTAAATTTAAGAAGGCCAATAGAGACAGTAAGTACAGGTCAAAGGTTAACAGGATAATGACAATCCACTAGTAAAGTATAAACTTTAGATATATTTATAGAATCTACCTATGCCAGTCTTAACTGTTTAGTACTGGCACTAGTAACCCATGGACCTTAATCAGCACTATCATTTCATGTAGGTGAATGCCTTGTCACTATAGAATACTTGGTAATATCCTTGGCTTCTCTGGTTGACAGTAATACCACACCATGCACTTCTCCCAGTTTTGACAGCCAAAATTTTCTCTGGAAACTGTAAATATCACTTAGAGTAAAAGGAAGATTGTTTTCCTTCCCTTCATGGAGCACAACTGATCTAAGCACAGGTGTACAGGAATATCTTCATTTGACACTATTAATTGTCGTAGTAATGGTAATCACAGCTAAAGTTAGATGAATAGCACGTGGTGAATATTTTGAGAGACATATTTTCTTTAATTGCTACAGTGCTGTGAGGTATGCAGGCACTGTCATTATTAAGTCTCTGAAAATGTTAAGTGTGAATTTCCAGAATGGATGTATTGTACTGTTTAACAGAAGAGGAAACAGATATCAGAGGGAATGGATAGAGAAAAGATTCATTTAGTACAGACTCATCTCACAGCCAAGTAGGAAAGATCGCAGGAATGTAGTTACTAGATAACTGTGTTGTCAGTTCTTTCAGTGTCATCTTTATTTGATCTATCCTTGGGAAACTCATTAAGATGGACAGAGTATCTAATCATAATGCCATAATTCAACATCAGAAGCTGGGAGTTTGAATGTTTTATTCCAGAATGAGGCTCATGGCAAATGCCCAGTCTCATACCATTCATTCAACTCTGTTCTAGAACTCTGGCTAATGTAGGAATAAAAAGAAAGAGAACATCAATATTGGAAAGGGAGGAATAAAGACTCCTTGACTGACTATATATAAGAATCTAAGGAAGATGAAAAACAACAACAACAACAACAACAACCTATCCAACAACAGGAAAAAGAAGCCTACCAAAAAACTGAGTACTATGTCCCTGAATAATATATAATTATATAAATATGTATATAAATAAAAATGAAAAATATGATAATTCAATCAATATATATGAATGAAATACATAGACTCACAGATTTCAATTATCCTCAGATTCATAAATATCTTTTTAAAATTATTTTTGTGCACGCACACACATTTACACATGCACGTGACTGTTCACAGACTCCAGAAGATGTCTTTAAGATGTCTCCAGATGTCTTCTGTTATAGGCAGTTGTGAGCTGCCCACCTCAGTTGCTGGGAATGGGACTCTGGTCCTCAGGAAGAGGAGTGAGTACTCTTAACCCCTGAGCCATCTCTGCAACTCCACTGGATACATTTGAAAATCTCAGCATGATGATTTTATGTTAACAAAGATAAGATTTTTTAAAATGTACACAGAAATGCAAAGGAAGTAGGTTAATAAAATCTATACTGAAAATTAAGAATGCTTCACAATGTCTTATAGCTCTAGTGATGAAGGCTGCTAACTGTAAGTGAAATCAAAGACTCATAGCTGAACAGATCAGTAGACCGGAATACCTGCCCAAATCTCGTCACAGTGGCACATCAAGACCTCAGCATGCAGAAATGCATTCTCTGGAGTCTTACTTGTATTATTCATAGAGCAACTCTGTGTGAGTATCCTGAGTAATTCAGTAGTGCCTCTGGACTTTAAGAAGCTTATTTGCATACACAATTCAGCAAGAATATTAACCATAGAAACAAATACATACTAATTGTATTTAAAAGACACTGATCTGGAACATACTAGCCTTTCCATTGTTATTTTTTTCCATTATCATTTACTGTATTTAATTTTCATTTCCCATGCTTTGTAACATTTAGCAAATAGATAGTGTAGGCCTTAGGAATGCTTCCCTGGGTTTTTATCATGGTGTCATTGCAACATCTTATTGCAGAAAGCGTAGATTCATATTTCTGATTACTTGATTAACTGACAGCATCTCAATTGGGCTATTTCTGGCCTGTTCTCTCAAAAAACGATTATCATCCATGTGGGCTCCCAAAGAGATAAATTGTCACCACTGTGTAACTTGCCTCAAACTAGATCAAGTCTGCTGCTCTGCCGCTTCTTTCTTTGTATCTGTGGTGAGTCCTAGAGACAATGCTGCACCTGGCTTGAGAAGCACCAGCATGTGTCTGTTGGAAGCCACAGATGTGCTTTAAGGCTGTAGTAATACTTTCCTAAGTAAAATTCACACTGGCATGCAGCTGTGTTCCTGCTAACTATGCAGAAAAGTGAGCAGGTAACTAGAAGGCTGGAAGTATCACTAAGTAGCCATCAAAACACTAAATAATGTCCTAGAGATTCCAATATGTGTTTACTGTTATGCCGAAGCAATTTAACAAGGTAAAGCCTACTGGTCAGATTATAGGCATTTTGAGAGAGATGTAACATGAAACAATGCACATAATTTAAGAGTTTAAAAAGTACAGTGGACTTAAATTCAAGGAAGAAAAGATAGAAATATTTATGCAATTAAAACTGAAAGTTTACTTCCTAAGTTATATCTAAATGAAAAGTTGGCTTTGATAGAAATTCTGTATTTGTAATATTTTAAGGACTCTATGAACTGCTTTCCCAAGAGTTCTAGGGAGATTTTTACAAAATAGTGCTCCCTCAGCTAGCTCATCTTTCAAGCCAGTAGCAATCAGGACTACAAGAATTGCTGTCTCAAAGAACTTCTAACTGATGAACAATCATACGACCGATTTTTAAAAGAGTCTGCTGAGCCATACAATAGAATTGTTTGTGTAATAGTTCTCAGAATATGTCTCATATTAACTAAGCAATTAAAGTAGGGAAAGTACGTGAAAATTTTATATCTTGGCTGAAGTAGGAATACAATGTAATGGACAAGATCCTTAAAGGAAGAATACTTAATGATGCATGTCTGTGTATTTTTGAAACCAGTGCTTCAATGCCCTAGCTTTCCCCTACATTGGGTCACTGAAGCAGGAGGGGGTAGGTGAGTTGGGGAACATCCTCATAACCGAAGGGGGACTGAGGGAAGATAGAGAGTTTAATAGGGAAGAGGGATAACATTTGAAATGCAAATAAAAAATAACCAATAAAATTTAAAAAAAACAACACAGTGCTTTAGTCTTTCAGAGAACTAGGGAAACGCAATTCTAAACAGTCCTTCGGCAAGCAGATAGGGTGGCTTCTCGGTTTGTGGGCTTGAAGTCACCATCCTATTTCTCATTTTTCCTGCTTCCTGCCATTAATGTATCCAACTTTTATGTTCATTTCTTCCCTGTCCTCTGTACAATATTCAAGAAAGCATTGGCTGTGGAGTTCCTTTAGATAAAGCAGGCTTGAGGAAAAAAATAACTGACCAGCTTCCCCCATAGTGACACACTTAGTATCAACAAACAACCTTTGCTCTGAGAAACATGACATGGTGTCATTTAGATGAGAGGAAATTGTTAGTGATCTTAACTTTTTCAGTACAGGTGTTTACATAATAAAATAGTTAACATTGTCTCATGATTTCCCCCAAAATATCCAAATTTTTTTAAAATAATTAATTAAATTAAGGACAGAGTCTTCTATACTCTAGCCTGGTTTTGAACTAGTTATATAGTCTTGACCTTCTGATATTCTTGCTTCTATTTTCTGAGTGCTTAGACTACACACATGCCTCACCATGCCTGGATTATGCTGGGTCAATTAAGGGTTGTTCAAGTGACTGAGTTTGTGGTAATTTGCAGCCCAGCACTCAAAAAAAGAGAGATTTATGGTACAGTGTGTAATAGGAACTAGTGAATATCAAGAGGCTGACAGTTAATCTGTAGGGTCAAGAAGCTTCTGCTCCAAAAAATGAAGGCAGGGAGCTTAGACTATGTCTACATGAGAGTTTATGTTCATGACACATTTCCTGGCTTCAGCTAAAAAGAGATTTGGTTTCTCAAAAAACTCAGTGATAGTCTCTTTCCAAATTCCCTACTTGACTAAGCTCTTGGCCTGCTATCTCTCTCTCTCTCTCTCTCTGTGTGTGTGTGTGTGTGTGTGTGTGTGTAAGAGCATGCATGTACCTTTGCATGTACCTGTGCATGTGTGTATGCTTTCATGCATGTATGTGTGTGTTCACTTGCAAGTGTTCACATGTTCTATAGGGATGGTTTTAATTATAGTTTATACATCCTGTAAAAAGTGACTATCCTCTATCTCAGTTTGAGGCATCTATAGCCTGCTTGGAAACATCTTAAAAACACATGGAATCATTTGTGAATTTGTGCGATTACATATTTGAAATATTTTACAATCACATTGCTTAAAGGTTTATGGTTTATTAGACCACAAGCATCCAGAGAATAAGAACTGTATTGCATATATTGCCAAGTCCTTCTAGAGTCTGTAGCAGTTAATGAACAATTGCTGAATTTAAATTTATAAGTAGCAGAAGAACAGAAAGGTTACAATATAGAACATAACATAATATTTCAGAGAGGATAACACTGGTTTGTCATGAGTAATTAGTAATCCCTAGATTTATAATTTTGTATTAATGAAATTACATTTGCAACATATTGTCAAGGCAACCATGGTTTGCTCTATAGTCTATTCCACATTTTAAAACAGAGGTTAAAGAAGCAAGGATCAGAGACAGTCTAACCTTGCACTCAAACACTGAGCAAGTTTTAACCTTTTTTAGGTAGTGACCATGAGGTCCTGCATATGCCAGACAAATGTCCTGTCACTAAGCCATGGAAGCTGGTGAGAACAGCTTTTGATTTTTGTTAGTTTATTTTTGCTCCCATAATGTTTTTCAACTATATATTATAGATGGTCACATGATATCAGTGTCTTCATAACATTCTTGGATTTGTCCCTGGCTCTTGGGGGCTTAGATATTTACTTCTTATGGTTTAACAGGTATAGCTGGTTTTATTGTTGTTTTTTTGTTTTTGTTTCCATAGCTGTAATTCAGTTTCCATCTTCTCTACAATTATGAAGTTCCTCCAAAGTGGAGAGAAATTCTTTTTCTTTTTTTTTTAATTTTTTTTAAATTCTTCTTATGAATCTTTATTATATTGCTTCTAACCCCACTAAGTACTTGTTTCACACCATCTTGCTTATTTTTAATATATGCTTTGTCATACACCACACATATCATTTTTGAAAATGAATAATTAAATATTCAGGAGTCACTGGGATGCCATGGCTATTAAATTAAACCTCAAATTCATAAAAATACCCGAACCATGGGAAAATATTCTGCCAATTCGCATAATAAATTCTGATAACATATTATGAAAAATAATCAAATTGACATTGATGTTACTATCCTAGGATTATGATGAAATGGTTACAGACAGTGAAAATGGTCTGTCTTCTCTGTTAAATAGGAAGTACATCAAGTGAAAATATTGGATGCCAGTAATCAACCCATTTAACCTACATGGAAAGCTATAATATCAAAAACTATGTTAGGCTGAGATTTGGAGCTTAATATTAAATATTTCATATAAATGTAAGTAAGATAATGACTGAAAATTTTAGTCCTTTAAATTAATATGTATGTTTGTGTGAATTTATATACAACCAACGTGTGCATGTAGCAGCCTTCCCTCAGTCCCTGTGGTTGATAATTTTTATGGTCTGATGTCTGCAAAATTTGCTCTCTTTGCTTGAAAGATGTATGCCCAACAAGAAAATAATCAAGAAATAGGATTTTTTATATTGATATTAAACCATTTACTTCTCATTGACGAAAAATGCGACTATCAAATAGAAAACTAAAGAGAATGTATGAATATTTTACTCAGAACAAATATGACTACTTGCTATGTGCCACTTATCTGTATTTATAATTTCTGATTTTTTAAAATAATGTTTTAATTAATTCTTAGAGAATTTTATACCATGTTTCTTGATCTGAATCATTTCCTCCCCAACTTCCTCGAAAGAAAGCCATCTTCACCTCCCTAACCTCCTCAGATTTGCTTTGCTCCCTCCCCCACTCTCCATAAGCTTCAAGTAGTATTGCATAAATATTCTTAGATGTGGATCCTGGAATCATACTCTTAAGTCACAATCTCTCTGCAATTTTTAATTACCAAGGGCTCCTCAGTTGGGGGTGGGGGTAGGAGAGCAATAAACTGTTCGTTTATAAGCTGCGTATCTGTGGTTCTGAGGGTTTTATGGGTATGTATGAAGAATTATGTCTTTCTTGCCTTGTCATATTTCAATAAGTTGGGCATATTTTAAGTGAATTAATGGAATCTAAACTAATGAAATTTCAGGTAAGTGTTCATCACTTACTCTCAAAGTGAGATATGCATTTCCTATAGCTACATGAAGGCAAGCACAGCATTAAACAAAAAAGAGTTAATGCTCCTTTCTCAAGCTTTGATTTTGTTTAAAAATTCATTTGAAATAAAACAATGAAGAATGAAAACAGTTATATATTATGCAGTAAAGCATAAATTTTTCATTAATGTTAAAGTGAAAAATAAAACTTCCAAGGAAAGAAATATGTAGCCAGAACAGGAGCTTTTTAATCAGCTATATTGCAGGGATAGACTTTCCTACTTTGCCATCAGAATCATGTCAGTGGGAAAGTGTGATCCACTCGAGCCTATATAACTGGAAGAAAAGAGATTTGAACGGAGATCATACTCAGAACATATGTTCTTTTCCTTGAAATCTAAAATGCACAGGCTAACAAAGGTATCATTTGACCCTGAGAGCTCAGGGGTCTCAATTTTACCATAGAGACATCAAAAGACCCATGGATCTTGGAACAGAAATTCAAATTCTTTATGTGTTGTTTAAGATGTAAAACTTGCAAGCTGTATTAACATATCTTTTCCTTCTGATCACTAAGGGCAACTTAACTTTAATTAGATAACTGAGTACATAATGGACAGATGGACAGAAGTAGAACTTGGGGAGAACATATTCAGTTCATATCCTCTCTTCATGGCTAACTAGAAGTATGATCTTCAACCAAATATTATCCCAAATACTTATTTTCCCTAATCTACAAGATAGTTAAAACAAGAGTACACACCTATAAATAATATAAGGCATTGAAGAAGTTATGTTTGTACAGGACTTAAGATAGTACCTGACAGAAGCCCTAAGATCATTTTACATGTAAATTCAAACCAAAATTGTTTCTGGCACGAGATAGTTATTCTAAGGAGGAAGCTCATCTATACACTGGCATCTTCTTTAGAAATGTATAGTTTTCTTACAGCAGCCCTGTTTCACATAATGTTAATGAATGCTTAGCAGCTTTGAGATGCCTCCAGCTAATGTCTGACCTACTTATTAGGAAGGGAACTCCAATAATCTGGCCATTACAGAGGATGTTTTCCTGGACTGACAGAATTGAATAATTGCTACTTCAGACATTGCTATAGAATGTTTTCAATTACATTAAAGTGCTACATTTCTTAAAGTTATTAATTGGCTTTTTTGAAGTTTCTTCTTTCTACCACACAGAAAATTTCTGAAACCCACACCCTAATGCAAATTTGTTACAGTGTGTAATATTCATATTTATTGTCATATGCTAAAATATCTGTTCAATATTTTTTCTGATGAAACATGAAGAAGATAATATAATATAATTTGATTATGTGCTTCCATGATGTTTAGGTCACAGTAGGCTGTGGTTCTGGTGTTTCCAATTATATAACAATAATATTATTGTTGTAGACTTCCATTCTTGTATCACAATTTAAAGGTAAAATTGATATAATGCAATCTCTAAGGCAAACAGCAACTGAAGAGTAAAAGTTTAAGAAAAATCCTCCATGAGAAATTGGTGAATTAAGAACATTTGATGAGGAGCTGAAGAGATGACTCAGAGGCTAAGAGCACAGACTGTTCTTCCAGAGGTCCTGAGTTCAATTCCCAGCAACCACATGATGGCTCATAACTATCTGTAATGGGATCTGATACCATCTTCTGGTGTGCCTGAAGACAGCTACAATGTACTCACAATAAATAAACAAATAAATAAATCTTTTTATTTTTTTAAAAAAGAACATTTAATGAGAAGTTTTCAGAGGTTTCTGAGAGTTTAATCCAACTTGAAATTTGTTTGTGAAAGAAACAAATAAAAAAGAAAGAAAAGAAGAAAAAAAGAAGCCTACAAAAACCACTTAGTGTAATTTTACTTGGAAGAATTAAAGATCAATGAGTGATAGCTATGAATCATTTCATTAGTAAATGAAAACGATGATTGTGGTTGACTAGGGTTCTGATCATTAGTAGAATTCTCCCAGATGAACACTTGAGTGTCATGCTAAGTTGTTTCTTTGGTGATGGGCTTCTGTTAAAGGCATTCATAAATTTTTATATGCTCTGTTTTGTGATTCTAGAATATTGAGCAACTAATTCTAGAATATTGAGCAACTAAAATTAATTTCCTTTAGATCCTGAATTTCTTCAGGTTTATAAAATAAAAAAGCTTGCAAAATGGATTATCCCTAATATTTGAAGATCTCTGCTAAAGGGTATGATCTCATAAAAAATAATTTGTAAAATTTGACTTTAAAAATAATCTCAATTTAACTAGGTTTAAGAGGACTCTATGAAAAACTAATAAAAAACAAATATATTTTCATTGAAGTATCACAAATATCAATAGCTCTCTATCCTGAAACTAATAAATATTAATTAAAATTAAAATGTATTGAACAGAACACATGATTCTATCATCTCTTCATTTCTATTTATGTAATTTTATTTTAAAGGAATTGGCAAAATTCATCCCTTGGTATTTTATTTTAAGTTTTAAAGTTAGGTTTTGTAAAGTAACTGCATACATCAGCATTAGGTAATAATAAGGGTGATCAGGACAGAGTTCATGTTTCAGGAAGATGGAAATTTCATTAAGAGTCTATTTCCACTATCAATTATTAAATAATTTACTAAAGTTAGCAGTTTTTTTT
>JADRCC010569607.1:0-11167 GCA_019843855.1 Hylomyscus alleni | reverse complement strand
GAGAGGGAGAGGGAGAGGGAGAGGGAGAGGGAGAGGGAGAGGGAGAGAGAGAGAGAGAGAGAGAGAGAGAGAGAGAGAGAGAGAGAGAGAGAGAGAGAACACCCCAACCACTAAAAGTCACATTTTAAAATCAGTTTTCCTTACGCCAAGAGAACACAACTACCAACACAGTACATGCTCCAGCTCCCCTCTCTCCAGCTTTCTCCCAGTTATTCACATAAGAGGGTGTTCAGTCCTGGTAGGTGATGAGTTCCCATCCGAGGAATAGTATTCTCCTTGCAACACCATGTCAAGAAAGTAAAAACTTCCAATCACTTTATCCCTGGGATGCCAAAGCTGAGCAAGGTGTGTAGAATGTGTTCCTGCTTGTTCGTTGAGGCAGGCTACTTCTCAGTGTGCATGCGCAGTACAAAGGGCACTCCTAGTTGGAGATATCATGAAAGATCTCTGTTTACATTCTGGAGGGTTTTTCTTATTTCTACTTTTTTCTTTATGGTAACAAATAAAATGGATAAGGATTCTGCTCTGATCCTGCCCCTGCCCCATGGTAACCCCAGTGATGGGTTGGAGGAAGTCAGTAAGCAGGCAGCTGAGGTCTGTCTTAAAACCTTCCAGGAAAATGACCTGGACAAGAATCCCAGCTCTGGGGAACTATGCAACACACCTTTGACCTTTTATAACAACATCTGAGCATACCATTGCTGTTTATTAATGAAGGAACAAAGGCAACTTAAGTCCTTCACTGGGAAGGGCAGTTTCCCCATGCTGAAATGCCTGCTTAGCTTGTGAGGCTTCCTACTGTCACTCAGCTTTAAGCACCACTCTCTGCTCCTTAGAGGACACAAGGCTCAGGTGTTGTGGGACGGGCCTTTGCAGGGCTCACCTGTATTGCACTGAGATATCTCTAGCCTCAGTTATGAACACAGAGTGTGCACAGTTTGTTCTGAACTGGTGGTCACCACACATCTCCAATGAACACTGCCTGCAACACCTACAGCAGATTCAAGATGACAGAGTGTTTATCACACTCAAAAAGTTTTCTGTTTTGCAGAGACATATGGTCTAGTACAGAAAAACAGGGCTTTTATTGGTTTCCCACTAACATTCCTCTTGAGCACATAAGTGCCAAATTACCATATTTTTTGTATAGAACTGTGATAGAATTTAAATTTTAAAAAATTGTTGTTTGGATTGTTGAGTTGATTTTCATATAAAATTATTAAATGAATTTGGGCATCAGATTGAGAAATAATTCCCAGCTATTTATGAAATGGCACTAAACACATATGCCATTGTATCACATATTTACATAGAGTAAATTCCCAGCATGACAATCAGAAATTTTAAACATCAATCAGCCCTATAAAACATGGAAGATATTCTGCATCCTTCAGCATCAAAATAAAGCCAGGAATTAATTTTTTATATAAAAGTAGCAGGCACTTCCACTTTATGAATTCAAATGCCCTTTCATCTTTAATTTGTGGTAAATTTATACATATATCAAAGTATTGTCTCAAGGTAAACTGTATCTGTGGTTTGTTGTGAATTGATTCGGATAATTATTTAACTTATTTATATACTTATTTTAACTGGGTTGTATAAAAATGTCTGGGTCAAAGAAGGGTTGAAAGACTAAAAGTTTAAGGAGCTCTGCTGTACACTCAGTACTGACAAACTTTCTTCTCCCACAAACATCCTGTGAGTTACCCGCCTCTTTAACCTTTTCTACATCCATTTGCATATTTGTAGTGGAAAATCTAATTCTGTGTGCTGAACTGGAAGCCTCTTCAGTACTGAGTGCAGGACACAGACTTCTCCTCAGAGCATGCATGCCATCTGCCTTACCTGCCATCCCTACTTTTACAAGAACCGCAGTTTTATTTTCTCTATGAAAATTCATATTTTCAATCCTGCTCATATTACATTCCCATGTCTTCTCAAAATCTTCTTATGAAATCACTTTTACATCAACCACCAGTGATCTCTGTCTCTATCTGTCTCTTTCTGTCTCTGTCTCTCTGTCTCTCTTTCTCTTTCTCTCTCTCTCTCTGGTTATTTTTTTAAAATCAACAGAAAACTGTCTTGAAGTCATCACCTGCCCTCTGTCTACCCCTTTGGTTTGCCAGAGTAAACTTTCTGAGTTCCCTATAACTGTCTCTCCACAGGCTGGCCACTCATGTCTGGGCTTTCTTTCCTCTAGTGTACTCAACATCTGAAGATTCAATGGCCTCTGAGTCCACATGGGGGAAGTCCTGCCTCTCTTTTCCTGTAGAAAGGGACTCTCTCTGTAGCTTGGGCTTGAAGACTTCATAGTTTTCATCATCTACATTCCTCAGGCAGTCCATAGCTAACAATAAGGCAGGTGAAAGCATAAATCCCCAGACATTTCATAGACATAGACTGGCTCTGGTGGCCTCTGTAACTCTAGTACTTTAGCACTAGCTTGGTGAAACCTTATTAGACATTCATCAAAATCTGACATCTTTCTCTTATATAACTTGCTTTTTTCTTCCTTTCATAATGTTCTTTCCTACTAAATGTCGTATGCTTAAAATGATGGTCTCCTTCCAGAAAAAGAAAAATAACCTGAGAGTCAGTTCCAGGATTTGTTTGATAAGGACATGCTAGAAGGTGGACTTTGTTTCTGGATTGAGAAATGTGATATTTAGCAGGCAATGATGACCTCACATGTAAAGAGCGATTTATCAAAAGGCTCCTTCCTATTAGCCGGAATGGCTATTGTTGGGATACACAGAAGAACTGATGCACATAAGGTTGTCAGGATTACATGGCTGCTGCAAAGCCCTCTGTAATTCATAACAATGTGACATAGTATAATATTGTAAGTTTAAGATGAGATGCAAACTGTGGCTAAAGCCATGGCAGCTATCAGGAAAATAAATGCAAAGTATCTCATTGCATCCCATTCTGTGTGCTGAAGTGTTTTAGAATAAATAAATATATCATCTTTTAAAATTGTGTTTTAAAACATGAGGACTTCAGAAATAGTTGGATGCATTTATGGTTAGTAATTCATTTCTAATGTAAAATTTCGCTCTATAGGAAAAAAGAAAAAAGAAAACACAAAAGCAAAATTGGGATTGGTTGACAGGCAGTTGAAAGACAGATAGGTGGTGGGCCCCATAGATTTTAAGAGGATAAGACCTACTTTATTGAGTGAGACATTGAGGAGATATGGTAGCCCAGCTTTAAATTTAATTGCTCAAAGTGAAATAGGTTTAAATACCAATGAAGACGATGGTTAGGATTAAAAAATACACACTGCAAGAAGTTTTAGTTTCTTGAATGCTGGCTTTTCTAATCCCATGATTAAGTCTCCCTTTTTGCTTAAAGTTTGTGTTTAACTTGTTCCTGGGTGAAACACGGTGCAGAATTCTCTGTTTTCTAAAGTGACAGGGGTATGGTTCATGATCTCTGTATTCCAGTAACACAATGGGTCCTAGCTATCCATGTAAGGACCTACTCTCCTTTCTTTGAGCATTGATTGGGGTGGGGCAGCCCAGAAAGTATGAAGTGATCTGCATTCAAAGATCCTAGACACAGATGGAATACATTCACTGTAGATGGCTAACTAGCCTGCCATTAGAGTCACAGATTTCTTATTCAAATGCAGTGGATCAAAAATGTAATAAGTAAAGATTTATTGACCCACATGCCTTTTTAAGGTACCAGAGTTAAATAGTCAGAATCCACTTTAGGGGATACTATGAATTTCATGTCAAAATGACTCTTAGAGTCTTAGGAAAAGTGGCAGTGCACACTGAACAAACATGCAATGCTGAGATTGTCACATGGACTCTAGAGATGGAAATCAGATGATGACATGTTAGCATGGATACTATGTGTATCCTTGGTAGACTAATAGATGATTTTGATCTGCATAAAGCTAGAGGAGAAACCTAATATAGGATGTGGTATGTGCCAAGGGAGGATGCCAGTACCAGCATTTTGTGGTAGCTCGCTAGATCAGGAATAGAAGAAGCTAGTATGTATTTTGACTCACTGAATTTACTAAGAATGATGATTTTAAGAATTTCTGTAATGAAAGTTACATCTGAATGAAAGCCAAGGAACTCTGACCTTACCAAGTGATGAAAACGTTAGCAGAATGTAGCCCCCACAGGGGAAATCACCAGGCTGCCAACAGAGCACTGTTCAGCTGTGCCAGCAAAAACTCAAGCCTGGATGACCAGAACGGTGAAGATTGTATCAATAAAACTCATCAAACCTTGCCAAGTTTCCAGAAGGAGTCAGCTTTCAATCAAGTCCCGTTACATTCTTTGGGAGAACAAATCCCCACAGTTCTAGTCAGCAGGGGAATGGTTCCTCTATTCATACTCAGTAGGATTGTGGACATTTGATTTTAGAAGTTAAAGACAAAGTTGTTTGGGAGAATACTGGGTATAGGATTGAAGCTGGTGTTTATATTCCAAAGACAGTCATCATGGTCTCACTGTTATCTAGAGGATGTAAGGGAGCAGAGACCAATGCTATATACTGCTTGTGGTTACTACCTACCTTATAGCTCACATACTAGGCCACCTTTCTTATCTTTATATGTGTTGTGTTGTCAGGAAGAACACCCAGAAGTCAGTAAAACACTTGGATTTACTCTTAATTTACTTGAGTGAGAATTATCAGATGAATGTGCACAAGTAATAGTCTTCAACCTCTTCCCTCCTTGCCAAGTCAACATAGAAAACCAAATTCAGCATTTGGAAGTGTGAGATGGAGTTAGACATTTGTGTTACCTTCACAACATATATGCTTTGGAGGTGCTTCTTCTCAATTTATCAATATTTAATTCACTAGTCTGAACCCCAGAGAAACAAGATGGGTCCAGGAAGATAGCTGCAAGCTTGATCCTCTAAGAGTCCCTCTGCAGCTGCTCTGCCAGATGTGGTACATATACTAGAGCAGATTAATATAGCCTCAGGATCTTGGGATGAAGCCATCTTTCTGGAAAATCTGTTCTTTTCTATCTCAATCAGGAAAGAAAATCAGAAACAGTTCACATTTACATGGATTCAACAATATTAATATACAGTTTTGCCTTGGGGCTATGTTAACTCTTCTGCCCTCTGTCATAATACAATCTGAGGAGACCTGCACCATCTGCACAGCCCACAGCACTTTTTGTCAGTCCATTCCACTGCTGGAGCTGTAATGATTGTGCCAGAGGAACAAGGGGTAGGCAGCATTCTGGAGGCCTTGTTAGAAGATGTGCATTCTACAGGTATAAGACAAATCTATGAAGATTTAAAGCATGCCAATCAAGGGTAGAAGATTGTTCATACCAATTTGTAAAGCCTTGTTATGATGGTATGCTAATAGAATTTTTGGGTTTTAAAAAGAGGCCTACTGATCTCATACCAACAAGTACTCTGCTTAGCATGACAATTTGACTCAGACTCAGGTGATGCTCAGAGCAGAAATTGTTTGGCTCATTGTGTGAAATTTCCACCATTAGAGTCATATCATTAGATAGATTTTGTGATAGAGGAGCTATTAAATGTAGGGAAGGATAATACATGGAACTTATTGCAAGACTTACTAGGAAGAATCATAATGCAGGCTCTCCATGTTCTGGGGAGATGGCACACCACTTTAATGGAAGGGAAGACACTAATTTCCTATTGTTTTGTTGAGTTCTGGTGTATACAGAATACTTGTCCATAGTATAGTAAGTGAGGCTGAAATGACAGGATTATGAACTTGGTTCATTCAGACACATGAGTTTTCATCACTGTTCTTGCATCCCTTCCCACAATCTTCATAAGAAGTAGTTCATTTGAGATGGAGGGAAAGCAGCAGGGCTGGAAGACACAACCAATTTTCATGAGCAGGACCAGAGCCCAGGATAGCATCAACAGCTCTCTCCACACAACATCTAGGCCAAGTAGGGGATATTCAACTAGGGGAGGAAACAACTATCTGATTTCTTTCCATAAGAATTCTATCCCCCAAAAGACAATCTCTATATGTGTCTGTTATGTTCTGTGGAAAATGGTGTTAAGTACATATGGTCTTAATGACTATGTCCTTTAGGCAATGAGTGTGTCCATTCACTTCATAAGGAAGAGAATTGCTCAAAAAAAATGGACAAGAGAAAACCCAGACTCATGGCCTAGAAGCAAAACTCAACCAACCAAATGGACAAACAAACACATGCGCCTCCACTAGAATGGTTCTTGGAGAAGCATGATGGTACAGAGGCACAAGGATGCTATGAGAGGGAGCAGCAAGTGAGAAGATATTTGTACAACAGGCTAATGTCTACCAGAGGACATGTGGGTAGTGAGACACCAAAGTACACAGTACATAGGGCTATCTGGCCAGATCGTGCAAGTCAGTTCCTAAGGTTAAATGAGTACTGGCCTCATGAGCACATAAACAGAGGACAATGATGGCAACAGAAATGTATTATAAGTCCAATAGCATCAGCAACACTTACCAAAACTAATCCAGCTCTTTTACTGTCAAGAGTCTCACTGTCCACAAGAAGCTAATTCTGAGCCCATTGCTTTTAGAGACTATTTACTACAGAGATGAACTACAAAGATACCCTTACATTCTGGGGAATCAGTGGTTTCTTCTCACAGGGACAGACACATGTTCCTAGGCTGGGTCTTTTGACTTTTCCTTGGCAGCTTAACCATTTATCATGTGTTTAGTAACTACCATGGAACTCTACTGAGCATTGATGTACCTTATAGCCAGAGGGGCAAGGAAGCATCCATGGCCAGGATTCACTGGTCCCATCCTTCTTCCAATCCTTCAGATCTGTGAGACCAGCTTATTGTAGCAGAAGGGAAGTACCATTCTCCAGGACCCACGGTATACTTTCTATTGAAAACATTTGGTACAGAGTCCCAGATAGGAAGAATAAATCATTGTAAGAGTCAAGGGACAGAGCATATAATCTTACTTCAGAGAAACACCAGTTCTATTTAACTGCTATTATACACACTGTGGGTATGGTGCTTAAATCTTATAGTTCTAAAGAGTGATGTAAAGTTAGGGGTATAGCTCATGGATACAGTGTTTATAAAGCATGCGCAAACCTTACTTCATTCTCAGGAACCATCAAAATTGACTGATTTATTGAGAGGTAGTAGGGCGTTTTCTCCAGAATGCCCATGATATTTCTAGACCCAGAAGCAAATATTTCTATATCAGATAATAAATAGGAAATATACATATTATCCTCTAAGAGAGATATATGCAAACATATTCACTCTCAGTAGATAATTGCCTCTTGAGCTCTTTCATCTTGCATAGAAGCAATTGTGATAGGTAATAGGAGTTGGGGTATAATTAAAGTTTTAATATTGAGGGACTGTTTGATTTTCTGTGAAAAAATAAAATATTTTATTTCAAGGGTAATTATTGCTATAAAAAGTGATATGAATTGGACTTGTCTGCTTTTATATGTTCTCTATAAAAAGTGATACGAATTGGACTTGTCTGCTTTTATATGTTCTCTCTGCTGTTCTCAACTTTCTTCCTTACCCCTTTTTATTTATTTCCTACCACCTGACATCTCAGCCTACAAGGACACATAACCTAAAGTTTAGAATACCTACAGCTTGGGTTTGCAGGCTGTATTTTGTTTCTCCTTCAATATTTCCAAAATTGTTATTTCCTTAGGAAATGGCTGAACAGATAAAGTGTTGAGAAAACAGTCATAATGATAGCAGACATACACCTGCCCACGCTCTGCAGCAGATTTATGGCTAACACAGCCGATTTTGCCATCTGGGTCAAAGTCATATGTTCACTGGAAATATTTTGGTAAGTTATTGCTCATGTTTTCCACATTGCAGGTGGCGATCATGTGGTTTTATGGCGCTTTCATGATGGTGGGCCTGCCTGAGGGGGTTCTGACGTTCTGAAAGCCTACAGAAGTTATCTGATTAAATGAAATATACTCTATCCATCCTGCTAAGCATCATGGGAGGCACTAACCTGTACATAAAATATAATCCTAAGAAAGGTACCAAACCATTACTCCTGGTCATTTCCAGAATCAAAGGGCTGGACACGTAGGAAGATAACATTGACTACTTACTTCTGGACATTAAACTATGTATTACCTAAGACAGAAGAATTCAGATACATCCTTGGATGTCTACTGTCATAGAAAAATATCACAACTACTTACATTTGAAGATTCAGCCTTTGAAATGTCCTTAAATGTACTGTTTTTATTACTGAAATGACTATTGGTGTTTTGTTTATTTATTTTGTTCATTATACCATTACATTGGGGAAGAGAGACAAGATTGTGGGGATAAAATTAGAACTAGGAAAAGCAGTAAAATACACAGGGCCTGAGAATTCTAATGTAAATTATGCTACCAATTATACATCTAAGCTTAGTGGTTGTCAGAAATGGACAAAGGGGGGCAACTACTGAAAATACATGTTTTTGAACTATAATTTATAGGGACTTATTTTTCAGTGTTGGATAATGAATATTGACAACTGCACAAGGTTTCACACCCGCTACCCATAATGAGGTTTAGAGAGTTCAACTGCTCCAGAGTATGCAGGGCTCTCTCTAGTCAGCACCTGCCCTTTGCATGTACACAGCAGTAAGTTCACATGTCACTTGCTGACCTTATACTACACATCAGTAGAAGCACCTACAGTCATGTTCTTATGTCTGTGAGATATTTTTACATTTTAACATTTGTTTATTCCAAATAAACATGTTTATTGTTTTAAGGAATAGAAACATGGACCAGTTGTGAAAAGTATTGATTTTAAGCTAAAGAAGAATAAATCTGAGCCTGTGTTGGCAGTCCAACCGATTTCAGGATGAGCTTTCTGACCCTTAGCCTTTCCATTGTTCCCATATGTGGCTGTGGTCTTCCAGGGGCTGCCTCTGCATGTAGTGCTCACTACAAAGCCAGTGCATGCCAGAAGAAAGGAGAAATGAAAAGGTGATAAAACCGCAAAATGTCTAACTCTAATGTGTTAATAAATTTCCTTTTAAATTGACCCATTTAAGTTTTTAAACACATCACAGACTGACTAGCTCTCAATGAGCCTTTCTTATGAGTTTCATGGTTTCTTTCACCCTTGGTGTTTTCCTAGGCAATGGTCTTTAAATTCTCAAATTTCATAAACCAAGTACAATACAGGGGAGAGACTATGGTCCAACAGCGTTGTGAAAGCAAGGACCTTAAAGTGACCCTTTCCTTCCTCTGGGTGGCTGGTTTGATAGTACATGGTCTCTGCTTCTAGATTCTCTCCAAACCCACTTGCTTCTATCTACTGCAGCAACTCTTGTGGTGAAACTTTCTTTTTAATGGTTTAAAAAATATTTATTATTTAGCAAATTCATGCCCCTCATTAATTTTCCCTCAGACAAATGCACTCAATGATGTGAATATAGCATTCAGAAATGTGTCTTCGTAAGTTGTCTACTTTTGTTAGTTATTTTTATTGAATATTTTATTTATTTACATTTCAAAAGTCACCCTCTTTCCCTGTTCCCCCAGAAATCCCCTATCTTTTCTCCCTCCCCCACTTCTATAAGAGTATTCCCTCACCCATTCGCCCACTCCTGCCTCCCCATCCTGGCATTCCCCTACTCTGGGGCATTGAGACTTCACAGGATCAAGGGGCTCCTCTCCCATTGATGCCTAACAAGGCCATCCTCTACTATATATGTGGCTGGAGCCATGAGTCCCTCCATGTGTACTCTTTGGTTGGTGGTTTAGTCCCTTGGAGCTCTGATTGGTTGATATTGTTGATCTTCCTATAGAGTTGCAAACCCCTTCAGTTCCTTCAGTCTTTTCTCTAACTCCTCCATTAGGGACCCCAAGCTCAGTCTAATGGTTGGCTGTGAGCATCCACCTCTACATTTGTCAGTCTCTAGCAGAGCCTCTCTGGAGACAGCTATCTCAAGCTCCTGTCAGCAAGCACTTGATTACAAGCTAAACGTTGTCTTTTCTTACCAGAAAATCATCCCTATATCTGCTAGACATTCTTTTTACTCAAACTTTCCTCAATGTTTGAATGAAACTGTGTCATCTGAGCTTCCCTCTGCTTTCCTCCTTCTGTTCTTTCTTGCTTTATAATCAGCTGTAGTTTCTTAAGCAGGCCTTCCATGCTTTAACAGCACCAGAAACACACCAGGCATGTTGTTGTAGGAGACATGTAGGTTCTTTTCTGATGTGCCCATTTCAGGAGACAGCAGAAGGAAGGAAGGAAGGAAGGTGTCCCACACTTCTCTGTGAAAAGGAGGGTTGTAAAGCTTTGGATTGAACATCACATGACAGCACACAGCCAATCATTCTTACAAAAAAAATATATCTCAAGATGTAAAATTGGTTTTGAGTTGTTGAAATTTCTGCTCATTGACACAGAATGGGTAAGCTGGTTTCTAATGTAACTGCATCCCCTCAATGTCAAAATAAAATGACTCTCTTCATAGAATGTTTTGACACACTAGTGAGACCAGGGATAATGATAAAGGTAAAGAGAACACCAATTAAACTAATTGGACATTTGTCTACAAATAAGGCTTTATCCCTGATGACAGTTAACATCTTTCAGTGAAGAAGGGTGCAGACATCCAGCTTTCATCAGCAGGGATCTGAGCAAGCCGCCCTTCAAAGCTCCTATTTCTGCCCAGAGCATTTGCTGTCACTGGCTTTTCTCTTTGGAAAAGTGTTTCTCAAACCACAGGCTGAGATGCATGGTGACATACAGCAAATAGCCAATGGTTACACTAAAAAGAGAAAAACAAACAAAAACAAAGACTCTATGCTTTTGTGCCTCATTGTATTTGATTTTAAGGACAGATAGAACAGAAGCAATAAAGGGGAAATATTCCCTGAGAACACAGGAAAGGCTTTTACTTCTGATGGAGCCTTCCCAACCTGGTCCGTGAAGGGCATGATATACTAGGATGTTGGGAATTCTCTGAGAATGGTCAGCTTTCTATTTTACTATTTTTATAGTACTGTGGGGTTCACATCACTAGGCCACAGCCAGTTCATCATGCTGAACTCTCACTCAGCAAAGGAGCCAGAACTCTGTAGAGATAATCACATTCAGTTTCTGATTTCTATATTTTCCTTATCATCTGTGATTCAGTTTTGGAGCAGAACCCAAGAGATGATCAGAG
>JADRCC010569603.1:0-19171 GCA_019843855.1 Hylomyscus alleni | reverse complement strand
GAGTCCCAGGAGGTGAAATGAACATTTCTGTCTCCATGCTTTGGCCCATATGTAGACTATGTAGACTATGCATAGCAGACTTAAGCATTATGTAAGGTCCTTAATTTCAATAAAACCGTTGTGAGCACAGCTACCTTGTGCTGGGCTCTGGGCAAGATACTTGGCCATGGAATATACATACTGCAGCTCTTGAGATGAGATGTCTACTGTCCCTTCCTGTGGCATGGCTGCTTCACTGAAGGCCAGTTCATGAGGTGCTATAGTCTGAATGAGAAATGCCTCCCAAACCATTTGAACTCTTGATCCCCAGCTGGTGGCACCATCTGGGAAGGCTGTGGATCTTTAAGAGTTGGAGCCTTCCTAAAGGAAGTGAGTCACTGGGGGGTGGGAATTGGGGGTACATAGCCTGACCGCACTTCCTGCTGCTCACTGTCTGCTATCTGACTATGTCTAAGTTGTGACCATCTGCCTCATATTTTTGCCATTATGCCTTCCGTGCCATGATGGACTGTATCCCTTCTTAAATTATGAGCCCAGATCAACAATTCCTTCCTTAATTGCTTTTGTCAGGTATTCTGCCATAGCGATGAGAAGAGTAACAAGCACATAGGAAGGTGTCAGAGATCTTTAGGAGCCCACATTCTCTGCAAACTGCACTCATCCTCCAAGTGCATCTCTCCTAACACTTTCCAGATGGCCCCAGAACTAGATGACTCAGGCTCTGCCAGACCCAGAACTGCAATAATGTTCCACTAAGCAAAGCTCTCTCAAACGGCCTCTTGAAGAACAGTGATTAAGCTTGGCAGCATTCTCACTTACAAACTAAACTATCACCACTTTGAGCCAGAGTTTGTTTAGTTTTTGCAATCCACTTGGTTTCTGGGAGAGGTGAAAACATGACCTAATTAATCAAAAGATTCATCACTGCTTCTGAGCTTGTAGGAGTGTCCCAACCAGAGGTGGTGTCTACAGCTCATGTTTCTGACACTACAGGCTCTGGATTTTCTGGTACAATTCCTCTAGGCAAGGAAGGGGATCATCTATATCCATCAAACCTCAGGTTGAAATCATTGAAGGTCAAGGAGCTGTAATGACATTCCTCCAAGGCCACCAGCAAGGGATGTCTCCTTGACCATTGTGCCCTTTGGCCTAGCTGCAGCTACTCTATTATCAGTTCTACTATGCCGAAGTAGAAACAAGACTCAATGGCTTATACTCGGGGGCGGGGGGCACCATGCTTCCATAGAGACATTACAGTGAACTCACCCCACCCTTTAGGGTGGGCCTAGACTTGGTATAGAAGAGCCAGCATCCCAGGGTGCTCTAGGGCCTTCTTTTAAATGGAAAGCCTTTCTCCATCCCTATTTCACAAGCTCTCTGGCCAGATAGGTGCTTGAAACATCATCAAGATCCTAAACTGCAGGTCATCTACTGCCTTTCACACCGTTGTTCAGAAGTGAGAGAAACTGTTGGCTTCATGTAGATACAGCTAACGGTTAGTGAAGCAAAATCAACTTTTTGTCCTACTTGGAGAAAAAGACACTCCGGGGGCAGGAGGGTGCATTTTAGATGACGGTTCCTTTTGTGGCTGCTCTCCTGGAAAAGCTAGACATCCCTACAAATGTGCTCTGACAAGCACCCTGTTTCCTTTCTCAGCTGCTCTAGTGACTAATGCAAGCTGGGAAGCTGGCAGGCTATATAGTAAGACAAGATTGGACCAGGTCTTCTCTCAAAAGGTAAAGATGTAGATACTCTGCCTTGTGACAATGACATAAGTAATAACAATATGCAACTTCTATGGGTGTCCACTCTGTGCTAGATGTGTGTGTGTAAGCTTGTATGCATGAGTGTGTGCATACATATGAGTGGGAGGGGTAGGGTAGGTACCCTGTATAAACTTTCTTCCTTGAATTTCATGACAACTCTGTAATACAGTCACTTGGGCCTCCATTTTACAAACACGGAGACTGGAGAAGCAAAGTTTGTAAGTGAGGAGCTGAGGTCTTAAAGTTACAAGTCTAATTGCAGAAGCCAGGCTCTTGGGCCATTTGGCACTCATGGTTACCTCTTCTGCAAGATGGGCTAATCATGGCATCCATGCCCACTATAAAAACAATACAGAAATGGGAAGCTAAGTTTCTGAGAGGTTAAGAACACTATCCAAGCTAACCCTGTGAATCAAGATCATAGGTGGGACCTGAAGGGGGTGTCTATCAACTCAGCATTCTCCATTCAAGTCCAGGACCTACAGCACCATACCTAAAGGGCACACACGCTCTTCGAGATCCCAAGTCTTGGCTGAATGGCAGCTAGGTCCTTTACTACCTGTAGAGTTCTAGAAAGTTGTCATGAGCTTTTTTAGATTCTCCATCAAAAAATTATACTGAGTCCATAGAATCCTTTTGAGGGTCCAGAGAGAAGAAGCATTGGATTTGGCCCAATGCCAGGACCACATTTAAAGTTTTTCTCTTTCTTTCTTTTTTTTAATTTCCAAAACAATAGAATATCAAGATTGGAAAGCTACAGCATAAGGGGAAAGACTGAGCTGCAGAGTAAAAGCATGTTTTCAAAAGTGTCAGAATGCCTGTGGTTGGGTGAGTCACATCTCTAATTTGACATTATGTGACAGTCACTTAAGTTCTGTGGGTCCCAGCCAGGGTCCTCATCTGCAAATGGGGTCCTAACCCACTGGAGTTGGGAGATTTTGATGGAGAAATACAAGTGTTTAGGGTAAAAGGGGGGATGGGGAAGACTCAGAACTAACAGCAAGCCAAGTTGGGAATGACAGACAGTGAGCACTGACATTTTTCTACACTGCATATATATTTGTTTTACTCAAAATTTTTTTACTCCAAAACCATTCTAAGAATGATCACGATGCTATGAGAATAAAGCATCGTCTACATGCCATCACCTGTGCATCTCTCCATGTTGTCCTGCAAGCATACTTCTCTAGAAAAGGAAAGGTAAGGTAAACCAGTGAGGATCTGAAAACCGTAACAGGAGGGGTCAAGTAGGGTGAACATCCGCATGGCTGCCTGTCTCTGCATGGTTACCTGTCTGAATGGGAGTGTTTTGGAGTGAACAACAAGAGAGCTACATTTATTTCCCTCTTTGAAGACATCACATGGCCCTGACAAGGTCCTCCCTGGGGCATGGAGAGTCTACCCTAGCCAAGTAAGGCTTTCTGAAGGAAGTAGGAGGAGATGGCCCAAAGGCAAGTCTCCATGGAGTGTTAACTCCAATTTCTCTATTTTCCCATGAAAAATACCAGTAAATATGTCTGAAACGTAAAGGTCACTGGCTGCTCATTTCTCGGCACAGTTCCCAACTCAGAGGCTGAATGTCAAATAGATCTGTCAGGATCACCACCCAGATATGGCTGCCCTGGGCAGGTGTTAGCAGAAGTAACGTTCTTTCCTGCCCTTTGCATCTGTCTCCCCCTCTGCTGGCAAGGTGATGCAATTCTTTTCTGGAATTTGATAGGCTGTGGAAAATAATTACAAATGAAAAGGTTATTCATAATTTTTAAATGAGTTAATTAGTAAACTCAGTCAGACTCACTCATTACTGTAATTAATAATTGATTATACTTGAAATTAAACACAATTTTTCATCAAAAATCTAATTAAATATCTGTGCTTTTTGCCTGTTGATTAGATCAGTTGGTCTGCTGGAAAAGAGTCTTTGTTAAGGATATTTGTGCTTGGCTGAAACAATTAATTTGATTTTTAATAATTGATAGTTCCTTACGAGTTAGTCATCACAATCTGTAATTATGGCCAAGCACGATGCCCGCATGCATGCCCATTCCAACCCTCATCAGCTGGGAGGTGTCAGGCACCAGGGTTGCCATGTCCAGCCCTTGAAGAAAGGGGTGGCTGGTTCCCATACCTGCAGTGCGTTCACCTGCCCTGCTTAACTCCAGCCTCACAGGCACCCTTGTGGGAAATCAGGGAGCTGTCAGAGGGTTGCCGCGTGGGAGAGCTGAGAGTGAAGTCTAGGACTGTCTGATGCTGAGCTTCTTCCCAAGCTCTTGCTAGGTCTATCCACCTGACCCAGGGAATGCCTAGGCTTGCCTCTTTGGTATCTTTCTCTGTGTGGTTGCTATGGTCCAGCCTTCTGCTTCTTATCAGAAGCATGCATTTACTCTTAGCAAGGGCATGTTATTAGTGGACCGACGTCCTCTAAATTCTCTGAACGTTATCTTACATCCACCTCCTTTCTTGTCACACCTACACTGTCATTATTTTAGTTGAAGCCATCAGATTTTCCTACATTGTCACTAGTTTAGTTGAAGCCATCAGATTTTCTTGACCAGTTCTTTGTAACCACTTTCTAATAGCTCTGGCATCATTGTGGCCTACAGCCTAGCTGTGGCCTACTACTATTGATACATAGATCTTTAGTGGTTCTCCGATTATCTATGCAGTAAGGTGTCCTTCCCTTTTGCTCCAAGGTGACTATGACAGATCTTACAGTTCACATCATCCCCTGAACCCCATCTGTGTCCACAAAGAAGTCATGGCACATGTTCTGTTAATCACTCATGATGGCAGGGCAATGCCTCTCAAGCCAGGCTCCCTTTGCATCCATGGTGACAGCATGCTAGAGGGTTCTTCTTGGTAGAGAGAAGAATTCTGCCTTTCTTTGGCCTCTGCTGATCAGCTCTATTTTTACTTACTGGCTTATACTGAAAACAATCCCATTTGCTTCCAGCAATCTCTCTGAACCCATTAACATAGGTTCATGGCCTTCTCAGGCTACCATGATGTACCTTCAACCTTGGAAAATTCACCAAGAGCTAAGACAAACCCACTTTAGATGCCTTATTTTTTAAGAGACTTATTATCGCAGAGGTCAGAGAACTCACCGAGTCCACAACTCTTTAGATTAATCTCTTTCCCAGAAGACCAAAGAGGGGAATCAGAAGTAGGAAACCAGATTTTGCTAGAAATGTATCCAAAGAATGCCAAACAGAATCCATCCTGCTGGAGCAGGGCTACAAGTCACAGGACCGAGGACTTTCTTACATACCCTGAGTTTAGGTAACAAATTCCCAGACAGTGTGGCTCTGGGTCTTTGCTTTTCCCTCAGCCAGCTCTCCACTCACTGGGACCTGCTGCTTCTCACGTAGAATTTCCTTGGCTTCGGACAGTGGTTTCACAATCATGGAAGGTTCTGGTAGTTTCTATAACCACCCTGCCTAATGATCACCTGGAGCTTTTCTGGTAGTTTCTTTTCCCCCATAGAATTCTCTACCTCGCTGCCTCTCATCCATGTCACATGGACCAACAGGAGAGGTTGACCTACCGCCCACTCCTCCTAAGTTGTTAGTTCACCTTCAGCGACTCTGATCTATGACACTCATGTCCCAGACCACCAGCTCAGAGTCTTCAATGCCTTGTGCCTCAGTGCTAGAGAATCAACACACATAAGGGAGATCTAATATTCCTTCCTGGAGAAGGACAAGAGCACAGAGGAGAGAGTGGAGAGCCTGGAAGAGCTGCCTTTAGGGTGTGTGGCACAGGCCAGACCAGTGCAAGGCTTCTTGGTACAGCCTGTACTATGGCTCTGGTGCTGGTACAGGGTCTTTGGCAGCCCCGGCTGCTTCCGTTGATGCCCCCTGGCCAAGTGGGAGTCCTGGGGAGCTGCCGGGGGTGGGGGGGAGGAGGAAATGCTTACCCACAAAGTATGCAAGCAGGATGACGAGCGCGGCTGAGATGAGGATGGCGCTCAGCGCGGCACATTTCCAGTTGCAGTACTTGGAAGGCTTCTTGAGGTTAAAGGCTGGTCGGGAGAAGGTGCTGCGGGGCAGGGGCCGGGGTGGGGGCGAGTACACGGTGCTAGACGTTAGGGGGTACCCTGGGGATGTGGTGCAGAAGAGCGGGGAGGTGCCTCCGGGCTTGAAGAGGAAGTGCCTGTGGATGGAGAGAGGTGGGAAGGTGTCAGGGTCTGCCAGCTAACCAGGCGCCCAGGCCAACCTGCAGGATAGAGGCGCAGAAGGAGCATGCAGAGGAGCCTGGAGAGAGAGAGAGAAAAAGAATCATCACAGGGAAGATGACAAGGTCGGGAAGAGTCACAGAGCAGACCACAAACGGGGCACAAGAAGACACGTTCCCACGGAGCACTCAGTGCTACCCACAAGAATACCCACCCGAGGCTGAAGGCACTACCCACTCAACAGAGGTTGCCCTGAAGTCCTTTTCCTGGGAACAGTGGAGCTGGGGGTAGGGGCTGGATCTTGGGAAATAAACTCTGTTTCCTAAAGTCATTACAGTAACTTAGAGGGGGTGTCTAAAGTCCTGGAAGTCTCCTGGGGGTCACTGAGACTTATTTTTTTTTCCCCTGTTGCTCTGATACCTGCACTCCAGTGCACATTGATAAGGCATTGGAAGCCCTTCTTTTTAAATGTTTTTTTTTTTTTTTTCTTGGGTAGAAGCCAAGCGCTCACTACTAAGGTCTGCCCATGATGGATGGCTAGTACCAATGCCATCACAGCCTTAGGAGACCAGCTGCCACAGGCAGAGCCCATGTGATAGCTGTGTGGAGGACAGGCTGGCAATCCCATCCTGTAGCACAGCTGCAGGCTTGAAAATAGCAGAGTACGGTCAAAGCACATGGTTGTGGCCAAAGGAGGTGTTGAGAGGTCCTGCCCAATGAGGCCTGAACCATGGCCTTGGGAGGGACTTGTGCAAAGCTTGGGTGGACTGCATGACTTGTACCACATAGCCTGTAACCTTAGGACAAACCCACCGCTCCTGGGGTAGAAGACATTCAGACCACAGCGTACACACTCAAGGCCACATAAGACACGGGGCCTGTGCTGTGTTTAAAAAAAAAAAAAAAATTGCTTCGTGAGATGGTTTCCAGGATGGCGAAGGCAGCCGATGAGATGTCGAGAGCTGCATATTAACAAGACTGCTGTTAATATGCCGGGGGTGGGGGATGGGACATCTCAAGGACACGCTTGCAAAGTTGAACATGGACTTGGGGATGTGCATGCGACATAGGCATCACGTCCCCGAGGCGTTCCCAGGGAAAGGTCTCCGGGGTCTGCGCACAAGTGCAGGAGCGACAGGGAGAGCACACACAGAGGAGGAGTGCGGGGAGGGGTGCCACCTACCCGTCACTGTAAGCCCCATCATGGCGGGAGGCGCTGAGAATGTCCATCTCAATGAGGTTGTCCTGCAATGTCCCTAGGAATGGCTGCTTGCCTAGGTTTCTACGCACACATGGAGACATGAATGAAGCAATGAGTCATGCGTCGGTGAAGGGGACAGTATAGAAACAAATGAGAGTGGCTGTTGGGTGCGGCTGTGCATGAGACCAGCAGGGACAAGGGTTCCAGGCAGCAGGTCAGTGTGCAAAGCCACGTGGGTACAGAGCATCCAGAGGGAGCACTCTCCATACAAACCCACACGGCTGGAAGCTGTGGACATCCAATTACAGTTCTTACTGAGTGAGCAGGACTGGCAGGTGCCCAGCAGTGGCCTAGCCATATTATATCTATTTTCAAAATAGATGCTATACAAGGAAGTCAGGGCGATCCCACTACAGTAAAGAATGATACCGGGATGTGGATGTTCTCATGGGCCGTGCTAAGGTCACCAGAAACAAGGCTCGAAGCAAGAATTTGAACTTGTTTATCTGGATCCACAGCCCAATGTTTCCCTCTACTTGACTCATTCCACATTTACTAAGGCAACATCTGGAAACACCAACTTGGCTTCTCTGAAGACCAAAAGCTCCTGTGGCCCTGCTCTATTATAAAGAGGAAGAACAGACTGGAGAGTTGCAAACCACCCAGACCCAGCAGAGCCCCAGGGAGTCAGTTGGTGTATTGGGATAGAGTCAAAGAAGCTGTATCTTTCTTAAGTCCCCGTTGATGTGGAGCCTGGTTTGAGTCTCACCATCCCTCAGCTGTGCGAGAACAGGGCAGTGACTTATTAGTAAGGAAGACAGTCCCCTGAAGACAGGGAAGGGCTCTTCATCCGTGGTGGCATTACAGTACTTATGCATTCACCTGACTATACCCCAGAATGAAGACAGCCACCCTTGTCCTTATGGGTCTCAACTGTACCTGCTAGGCGATGCCATTCACCCTCAAGTGCTCTGGATCCCACTTCCAGCTAGTTTCAGGACTGTTGCTGCCTCATGATAAGACATGCCAGAGGGAGGAGAAATGGCAGCAAGCCAGCTCTCGGTCCCAGTCCTGCCAAGGAACCCTTCTGTCTCTTACCAGGCCTTAACACAAAATACTCAGGTCGGAGGCCTTTTTATGCCACCTTCCTGATGTGTGACTTTGGGTACAGATCTTAACTTCTCTTACTCATCCTTCCTATACCTTGGGCATTATAACAGTATGGTTGCCATGGGGTCAACTGGGATGATACTAAATGCAACAACAGTCGCCCTCTCCTGTAGCTATCACTCACGGTCTGCTCTTCTAGAGCTCTGTGAGTGACTCATAGTTATTCCCCACCCCTACTCCTATCAGGCCAGCTCTGTCATCTCCCCTCGAAGCTGGTGGGGAATGGCTCAGAGGAACAACTTTTCTGAAGTTGTATCACATGGTAGACAGGTGGCAGAGTTTGTCCTGGAACTGGACTGGTTAATGCCCAGAGCTCAGGGCTTCTGCTCCAGAACTCTATACAGTCTGACTTTTGCCTATCACCCCTTCAACCTAAGAGAGAGCACCATCTGGAGGTCCCAACATCCCAGTGACAGTGGAGTACAAAGTGACAGTGGTTTGCAGCTGGACATTGATAATGAGGCGCTAGTGGGCCTTGCTCTGTGGAGGGTCACAAAACACAACCTGAGCCCACCACTACCAGCATTTTCTGCCATGAGGCTCCCACAGTGCATGGGAGGCCTGGGAGACAAGGCAGATTCTACACTCAAGGCCCCACCTGCATCACTCTGAGAATCTATCAAAGGGTGATCACTACTTACCTACATAACCAGAAGTGAAATATATGGATCCTACAGACACACTGGCTTCCTTGCTTCTCTCAAACAATCTAAGCCTGTATCATTCTCCTGTAAATATTCCCTTAGATCACATCTCTTTCCAGAGCTATGACTTCTTACAGACCCACAGCAGCTCCCCATCTTTATCCCCAACCACCCTTCACTGACCCTTTGCAAGTTTAGTACACACACACACACACACACACACACACACACACACACACAGTGATGTTGGACAACATTGTCTGTATAATATGTTTCTTCTTCTTATAATTCCAGTTCTGCAAGGCAGGTGTCCTTTATGTCCAGCTTGTTGCTATGTGCCCAGAGGAGAAAACTGCCTGGTATGTGTGTGCAGTCACTAAACACATCTGAGCTTTGTGTTGCTGGGTTCAGGGTATGCAGGAGGGGCCTGCCTGGCATATGGCAGACACACAGTCAGCGCTAGAGACAGCAGCTGGTGGAGGGTACCATTATCTCCTCTAGTCTCTTGTTTTAAGAAGGATTTTTGGTCTCTCTTCATCCTACATCGCCCACCATGCAGAGACCCCACAGCGTTGGCTCAGAGGACCTGAACAGAGTTCTGCTGTCTTCCTGCACTGCCTGTTTCTAGGAATACTTGGAAATTTGACAGCAGTCTATATTCTAGAGAGTCCAGCCTGTACCTCACCAAAAATAAACAAATAAGTGAGTATTTTTTTTAAATGGCCAGGAAATGATTAAAATGTTAATGGTGGGATATTTCAAGTGCTTAGATCAAGAGACTTTTACTTTAAATCTGTGTATCTATGTTTGTTCATGTTCACGTGATGTTAATATGTGCTAGTGCATGTGAAGGTTAGAGGATAACCTTGGGCGCCGCCCCTGCCCCTTGGGCATCATTCATCTTCTTTCTTTGAGACAGGGTCTGTCACTGGCCCGGAGCTGGCTAATTAGGCTAGGCTGGCTGGCCAGTAAGCCCCAGGGATTCATGTCTCTGTTTTCTCACAGTGGGATTATAGCGTGTGCTATCACATCCTGAATTTTTATTTGAGTTCTGGGGATCACACTCATGTCTTCATGCTTGGAAAGTAAGTGCCTGCCTGACTGAGCTGTCTCTCCAGCCCTATTTTAACTTATTTAAAATAGAAACACGTTTAAACGGGGAGAGAACCGACAGCCATCACTTAAAAGCCCAGAGCCGGAGGATAAAAGGACAGACAGTCAACGGAACAGGAGGAAGGATTTCTCAAGCTCCACAGCGATGGATCTCCTGGAAGTGCTTCTGATAGCATGCCAACGTGGGCATTGGTCATTTAGGTCACTTCAGAATTTGGGAACAGAGACACAGCATTTGCTGAAAGTGATGGCGATTCAGACTGCTGTGGTGAAATAACCACACTCTATATTTTTCAGACTTTAGTTCTGGATCAAATGGCTTGGCTTTGTGTGATTGGTGAGGAAGCTGAAGTCCCTGCAGATATCTTCCCTGATCCTAAACCCACACACACATCAGTGCGGTGTCGGAGTAGAAACTGAGTCACAGGTGTCCTGACTCCCAGCTCAAGGAGCTCCCAAATGTTCTACCCCCTCAACACTTTAGATGTTTAGCTCCTCTGAGAAATAAAAGGTTCTTGGAGTTTTTTTTTTCCATGGGAACACAAGCTCTTGAGCTCACTTTGGGTCACAGCCCTGCGTGGCTCTCTGCTCACCTCTGCTGGCAGCTCAGGTATGGATTCTTAGGCATGATCTTCTTGTGTGTGGGTAGTGTTTCTACCTCAGTTTACAGACCTAGAACCTGACGCTTGGCAAGACTTTTTCAGGGTCTTGAAAAGGAAAAGGAAAAGACAAGAATGGAGTTCAAAGAAGGTACCCTTGACTTCGCCCCTCACTGCACTGGGTTTGGCTGGCAAGGGCTGTGTTATTCTAGGAGCAGGGAGGGATTTGGTCCCCTTTACACAGAGATGAGTCCCTGAGCAGCCTGAAGCAGAAGCTTCCAGGCCCACTGGTATCATCTAGAGCAGGAGGAATTTACCTCGAAAGGGAAACACGTGTGGCTTTGGGAAGGGAAATCCCTCCAGACCTTCAAGAGAAATAGGTCTTTGGGGTGGCCCTACCCAACAGCCAGTCTGCTTACATAAGCCAGCGTGCTGGGTTGTGTTTCTGTCCACAAAGCTCTGGGACAGCCACCGTCACGTCTGATTGCCATCTCCGAGTGGTGTAAGATAGTGGGAATCCTACCCTATGTGTGCAGCTGACATCGCATAATGCTCAGGTGTCGGTGACTCAGTCAAGCTCACAAGGGGTCAGAGATGCACCTGGCGCTCAGAGAGATGGAGGAGGAAAGAAGACGATGACAATGACAATGACAATGACAACAACAACAACAACAACAACAACTACCACCACCTATGTCTTCCAGACCACAGCTATCCTCTGAAATCTCATAATGCCACTATTTAAATGCTGTGAACAGCTATTGACCAACTTCTAGGATTCTTGGCCTCATGACCACAGGGAGTGTGGGACCCCTTTCAATGTCTTGAGCTCCTCTGCTGCTCAGTTCTTTCTGTCATTCTCAGGAGGTTCCAGTCCTCCTACTTCACCCAGCTATTTATCATCTTACTCAGATCCTCCTTCCTTCTGGCTCTGTGCCTGTGTCCCGCTTCTCTTGAGCTGAGCATTCTCTCCACTGGCAATGCCTGCCAATGGATGCCTTGGGAAGCCGCTTCGCTTCACTTGTTACTTATTCTTGAGACAGGGTCTCACTATGTAGCCTCGCACTCACCATCCTTTCGCCTTAGGGTTCTGAGGGCTTGTTCCACCATGTCTGGCCCAGGAAGACACTTTCAGTGATGTGTAGCTCAATGTTCTAGCCTTCCCATGTGCTGGCTGTGGGCTCTAATGCAAGGAACTTAATGTTTTTATGATTCAGACCCTGTCCTTCCTCTATCAATGGGAAGTGGTTTGTATATTTGTGTGTGCGTGACTGTATGTGTGTGTTATGGGTGTTATGTGTGTATGAGTGTGTATGTGTTTTGTGTATGTGAATGTGTGTATGAGTATGTATGTATGTGAATGTGTGTGAGTGGTATGTGTGTGTGTGTGTATGTGTGTGTTCTAATGAGAGTTAGGGTCCAGACTACTGTGAAAGGCTCTTGCTAAAACTGGCCCCTAGCTGGCATCTGGGAACATGGACTTGAGGAGCGTTCCCTGTGTGAACTGACACAGATGGTTGCTCCACTACACACTACATATTCAACTCAATGCTGCATACATGTTTTCCTTCCAAGAGGGCATGATTTCAGTATGTTCCAGTCAGAGACTGTCCCTATGGCAATTCCCTTTATAACCCTAGTGCACTGGGTCCCTACTGTGCCTCCGACCTGGCAGCTTCTGCTGAAGAATCAGGGTACGCCTCTTCTGGGTGACACCATGAGGCGAAGCCTCTGGAACCTTGGGCCTTGTTTGAAGCCCCTTGACTTTACCCCACACACCTTTCCTTTACCAATTTTGTCTCATGTTTTTCACCACAGGGAACTCAGAGCCATGACAGAATATCATGAGCCCTATTTGCAAATTCCCAAACCTGGAGTGGTCTTACACAACTATTTGTGAGAGAGTCGGGGAGGAAGATAAGAGGTTGTATGTGGGAAGTAGTCTGTAGTCTGTATAGCACTTGGAAGCTCTCAGGGAGGGCTCTAAGAGTGTCTGGCATGGTTATGGACGCTCTTGAGCACATGAAATGATATCTTTGCTGTGTTTACTCCTCTCAAGCATCATATAGTGCCTATCTTCCCTTCAGAGGTCTACCTCCCTCTAGAGGATTCTTGCACAGCAGTAGACTTTGTCTTATATACATCTGAGATCAAATCACTCAGCGACAGAGAAGACTTCCTACTCAAACGCTTCAGCACTCATTTTACAAATAAAGCAAAGAGGTTCAGGCAGGTCAAGTGACTTTCTGAGGTTGCCCTGCCTCATCAGAAGGCATCGTGTCTCATTTGGGGAACCACAGTAGGGATGGCCTGGAGATTGCGGAGTAGCCCTCATTCCCGAGGTTACGTAGGCTATCTCCCAAATTCAGTATGAAGAAAAGAAAAGCTCCAGGCTCCCGGACCAGGCCTGGGAAGAGCTGAGGTAGAGCAGAGGTCTGGCAGCCTTCTGCTCAGGCTTCCCCTGCATCTGACAAGAGCCTGATGGGTTATTAATCAGACAGTCCCTATGAAATCAATTAAGGGTTTGATGCTGCAGCCAGTCAAAGAAGCGGATCAGAGGTTGGGGGACCTTCGGCACATGGCTCCACACAGAAGAACTACAGATGCTCATGTAGGGCTTACTCCAGCTCTAGGGGGCACAAGTAGGTCCAGGCTCCTCCCTGAAGGACTCAGTTAAGCTTGGGGATCGGCAGAGGTACAGGAGGTATAAGAAATGAGCAGGTCTATGGACGCCTGCTCTCTCCATCCTTCTGAAGGACTTCTTTTTTCTGTCAGGATGAAATTCAATCCCTCTTGGTCATCCTACCAGTTGCTATGGCATCTGCACATTTGCTTAGATTCTCAGCATGGACTCTGCTTAACAATGAGGGAAGTGTGTGTGTGTGTGTGTGTGTGTGTGTGTGTGTGTCTGTGTGTGTGTGTGTGTGTGTGTGTGTGAGATTCTGTTTTGTTTTTTGGTAACTCGATTATATAGTTCTCAAGTGTGAACTTTGTTGATGTGTCATGTCATGCCAAAAAGTTTGGCATGCTTGAAAGCCAAGGCAAGAAGATGGTCCATCTACTTTAAAAAATCCACAATCTTTCCCTAACGCTGATTCCACCTGCCAGACCTGACAACTTTCTCTCTCTTAACTTCATCTTGTCAGCCTGGTGCCATCAGCCTGCTAAGGTCGGCATTAGCAAGCAGAATCCTGATGGTGTCCTCTGGCAGAATGGGCACTGCTCTCAGTTTGGGGGCCATCTTGAGATGCAGAGCATTTTGGAGTCCCAGACAAGGCCTTCTTCAGCTACTCAGCTGGGCTTCAGGAATAAGCAGGACTCAGCTACACCAAGAAGGGAAGAAGAAGGCAGCTCTGGTGGGGATTTGCAAAGGCTTGTGCAGAAGCCTGAAAGAGTATAGGGTGGAGGAGGTTACAGGCATACACACATTTAAACACACATTAGACACATGCGATCTAATTACATATAATAACAGTGTGCTGCATGTATGTTGGTGAATGCATGAAAGGGTGTGTGTGCCGTATACACCTTTTGGTACATTTAGGAGACGTTTTTCTTCTTGCTTATTTGATTTGCTAGCAGCTCTATGATGGATATTACTTATTTGAATAATAATGAAAGATGAAGTCACAGTTTCTTGCATCCTAAGCAAGGAAACAGGAGGACAGAGAATCAACAAGAGAGTTCTAGCTGACAAGGCAGAGGATGTGAGCTGGGAGGATCTTACACCATATATTGACCCACCCCTGAAAAACCTCACTTGTTGCCCCTCTTCCACCTCCCTTTCCTGTGAGCAATATACAGGAGGAAGTCCTACCTTGCTCCAAAATGAGAAAAAAACATGAACATCCAAATAGTGAGAGTGGCAGCCAGGACCCGTGCAGATAACTAGACCTGCTGATTAGTGCGTGGTTTCCATCAACCGTATCCCACTCAGTGAGCACTGAGCATAATGGAAGCTTGATTGGCTACCCCTGGCGGGATGACAACTATGAATCCGCTCTGTAACCGGTGAGGGCAGGAGAGGCATTTTAAAGCATGTGAACAGAAACGGTAATAATTAGGACACTGAGCTGAGTCATGGTTGGCTGATATCTGAGAAACTTGGGCTTGGAAAAATGATTCCACGAGAATGAAGTGTGACCCAAAGGATTGTGAGTTTCCTCGTGCAGAGCCATATGCCCCAAACACCACGCCAAGACCGTCACCATGATCATCGCAAGCCAGGCAGAAGCAAGTGTGCATAGGTTTTGTGTGAAGGCTAATTTCATTTTCTTAAGTGTGGTTTGGCTTTGCACTCCTCAGGGGGAGCAGGGGATTGGGAAAAGAAAACCCTTGTCTTCTTCCTTTAAGAGAGGGTATGGAAGAAGAAGTGTTTCTGAGCTAGCCTGGGACATTTCACCTGGGATTTAGAGAACAGGGAGAGGCCATGCTTAAAGTGCTTTGTTCAGGTGGTAAAACGACATATAAATCTAATTCTTTTATCTTCCTATGATTTCTTAAGTGAGTTGCAAGGTTTTACAAATACACACACACACACACACACACACACACACACACACACACACTTTAGAAAACAGTAGTTAAGTACAGGGGAGGAAGATGGCTGCAGGACCCAGACTCCCTGCAGTCCCTGGGCTGAAGGAAACATCCCATGACACTCCTGGGAGAAAGCAGTGAACAGTCTGGAACACAGAGTCTAGCACTGTGGGTTGGAATCCCAGGCATATATCAACTTCCTGTATGAGCTGACCTACCACAGACCCATTGATTCTCAGCTTCCGGAACTCCTGGATGGGGGCATCACCTGAAAATCTACCTCTTCAAGGTAATACGAAAGCCCAGGCTACCAATGCTGAGAGAAAAACCTTAGGGGCCATCACTGGGTGCAGAAGGATCAGGACAGCAAGACAGGAGATGGGAAGGGGAGAATGGCCTTCACAGAGTTCCTGTCACAGTCCAGATGGTCTGATGCTAGGCACAGGGCAGTGCAATTGCACACAGCTGGCAGAGTTGATGACCTAGCCAAAGTGGAACTGAATGCCTACCTTGTCCTATTTCTGTGCCTTCCTCCTTTGTCACCTCTTGCCTGCATTTATAGAAGCCTTACCCAACCAGCTTGACTGCCATTGCATAGAGAAGGCAGGTGACGTTCGTGAGTCTATCAACTGGACCAACACCATACCTTTAGTAAGCAGTAGGCTAGCACTGAACCTTAGCCCTGGTGGGTTTTAAAATCCTAGCCTCCCAGACCTCTCCTTCTATCATTGGAGGATAGCAGCCTGAGGCTAGGTACTTCATATCAGCTTCTCTGAACGGATATGAGGTAGAGACATATTCCCTGCTGGCCTGGTCACCAACAGACCCTAGAGTCCAGCTGGTCTGCCCTCTGCCCACCTAGCCCACCGATGCCCTCCCAGCCTCAGTCCACTGAGAGCCCACCTGGTCTCCAGTGGGATGTTACTGTTGAGCAGCCAGTTGTCCTGGGCATGGGTTGGCTCCTGGGCGCTGCCGGCCGGGGGCTCCCCGGAGAGTGAGTGGTCTGTGGGTGCTGGGCTAGGGTTGCTCCTTGGGGTGAAGTTGCCCCTGTTCAAGGAGTTGATGGAGGCCGCGTGGTGCTGGTTGGGGGTATGGGCGTGGGGAAGTGGTGGCGGAGGCGTCCGGAGCCGAGGGTGGTTCTGCAGGCCGCTGGGATGATCTACGGAACAAGCAGTCATGGTCAGTGGGCTACTAGCTGGATGTGGCCCCTGGGGGTGACAAACAACCACGGAGGACTGAACAAGACTGCAGGGGAGAGCATGAGTGCCTCCAGTACTAGCCAATCACACATTGATTCATTCAGTCAAATCTAAGGTTCATGGATAGTTCTAAACTCCCTCTGGTCTCTGCATGTGTTGAGGCAATAAACAAAATAAAAATTCCCACTCCACTGAACTTAGACTTTAGGAGAGCAATAAGAAACAGTTTTTTGAGAGCAAGAACAGGCTTGAGCGTGTGAGACTCTAGGTGTCAATCAGCAACTTTATTCTGACCAACAACTTCACCTTTGATCTGTCACACATTTAGAGTTTGGGTCTTTAGAGCCCAGTCTCTCACCAGTGGCTTCCTCACTTGACAGTGAGTGTGTTTGAAATAGAAGGTCTGGCACCTGGGCCACATTTACGGAATCAAGAACCCTGGGGTAGGGACCCAGGAATCTGACTTTATGGAGCCCGCAGGTAAGGGATGCATGGTTCAATTTGAGAATCACCGAATCCAATAAATGGCACAGAATAAATGAAATTAACAAGATAAATAAGTGCAAAGAACAGTTAGTTGAGAGTCCAACAGAGCTGAGAACACAGAGTTAGGGCACGGCTCTGTCTGTACGAAGGATGCACGCCTGTGACAGTGTGGAGCGGCCTGCCTCGGGGGAGGACGACTTTTGATCATAGTGAGCCATGCTGTGTCTGGGTGCATAAAAACCACCAGTACTTACTGAGCACACACTGTGTGCCAAATGCTGTTCTGTGCCCCATACAGATGAGAAGACTTAGATAAATATTTTATTTAGTCCTTTCAGTTACCCAGAGTAACAGGTATTACCATCACTAATACTTAGTTTAAAAAATTAAAAAAACAACAAAAGACACAAAAATCTGGTCTTGGAGTAGATAATGCAAGTTCCTGGGGAATGTGGTAAAGCAGATTCTCTTTGCATATAAATAAAGCAAACCAACTTTGCTGTAATGATGGCAGGCCTGGGAGAGAATCTTTCCCCTTCACTTAAGTTACTCTCCCGAGGCTGAATAGTGTGATTGGGAAGAAGTCAGGAAGTTAGAGTTTAGTCTAGGTTCTACCATTTAGTAAACATACAACCCTGGACAAATCACTGAACCTCTTTGAGCCCCAGTTTTCACATCTATGAAATGGGAAGGGCATTTGATACTGAGATTATAGTACTACAATGATACCAAATTGGCAGTTGACAGGACAGAAATATATTAATGGAAGATATATCACTCTTTACTTTTATGGTAAAGAGACACAAAGTGAATCTGGTGGGAAACTGGGGGAGTAGGTTAGAAGTAGAAGGGAGAAGGATATGATTGATTTTAATCTATCCCAAGGAGACACATTCCAAGCTCCTACCTGTAGTGCAAAGTTTGGGTTGGGCTTACAGACCCTCCCGACTCTGATGTCCTCTTGCCTTCCAGCCTCCTCTTTCATCAGCTCCCTTACAACGACCTATTCCAGCCATATGGACCCCAAAGGTCAGGAGTGGTGGAGTTGGTTCAAGGGACTGAAACCTCAGTACAGGAAAGGAGGGTCCCTAGAGACCATCAAGTATGGATGAAGCCCACTGTCCCCTGAGATGCTGAAGTCCTGGATCAGCAGAGAGAGTTAGCCCAATTGTCCCTTGAGGGGAGAGGTGAGAACATGGACGTCAATCTGACCTGGGCAGGTAGAGAACCCACTCCTCTCCCAGTGAACAAACAGCCTTGGATGGAGAAAGCAAAGGTGGGTGGGGCCATTTGCTGTGCCCCAGATCTCCTACACGGCTCTGGCTATCTCAGTACTATGTCAGCAGTTCTCAACCTGTGGGTTATGACCCCTTTGGGGATCAAACAACCCTTTCACTGGGCTGGCGTATCAAATCAGATATCCTGCATATCAGACATCTACATTATGACTCATTGCAGTAGCAAAATTACAGTTATGAAGTAGCAACTAAGTAATTATATGGTTGGGGGTCACCTCAACATGACTGTATTATAGGGTCGCAGCATTAGGAAGATTGAGAAACACTGCACTGTGTAAAACAGACAGACTTTAAACTCAGAGGGACTTGCCTCTGCCATAAACACACACACACACACACCCACACACACACACACCCCCACGCATACACACATTCGTGCGCACACACGCATATGGACATGCAAACACATGTACATACACACACACGCGCACACACACGTGCGCATGCACACACACACAGACATGCACACACACGCACACACACATGCACACATATACACACGCACACACACACGTGCGCACGCACACACATGCACATGGACATGCACACACATGCACACACACATACACGCATGCACACACACACACACACAGAGTTGCCAGGGTTATCCAGTTCCTTCTTTTATTATATATGCACAGACACCCTGAACACTGGGGTCTCTGCTGACTCTCTGAGAGCACAGGGAGGTTCCTATGAATGCTGAGCAGAGCCGTGGATAGGGGCTGGGCCTTGGTATCCCACAGCTCTGAGGTCACGTTTTGTTTCTTCCATTTACAAGCTGTGACTATGGGCCTGGCAAGGTGTTTCCTGACTTCTCCCATGCATGCTTTGACACACATACACACACACATACACACACACACACACACATACATGTACATACACACACATGCATGCATTTACGCATATTCACATACCCATAAATAAATGTAAAAATTTAATGTTGCATTTAAAAAAATCCTCTATGACATCCATCAAG
>JADRCC010569600.1:0-14720 GCA_019843855.1 Hylomyscus alleni | reverse complement strand
GATTTGAGCCCTTGCTCTGCACTCCTTTCCCTTCTTTTATAAAATAAAGGAGTTCAACTCATTATCCCGCAAGTTCTTCCTAAGTCCTATATGGATTTATTAAATTGCTGGTCTGGGCTCCTAATAAAGCATACTTTATAATTTCCTATTAACTTCCTTCTGGTGTTAGAAACACACAGTATAATGAGACAGACAGGCTGAAAGCTTCATAAGATCTTTCTTGGTTTATATACTCTCACAGCTTAGGGACAATTTATTTTTCTTCACTTTAATCCAAATATAGCTTCTAATATTTTCCAATAAGCTCAGGCCTATCTTTCTCACACAGTTATTGCTATCAGGAAAAAACAAAGGTCCCCTTCTATCTCCACCCCACCCTCCCTTCCCACCTTTTTTCTTTATTCCTGCCAGCAATAATTATAAGTTGTAAAGCCCACAAAAAAGAGGATATTAAATAGACTGTCTATGATTAGAGATAATGTCTCAGGCGTGCGTCCGAAACCTGCCGTCTAGCTAATGTGTGTTTTCCTCTCCATGACATTGAATATAGTCATTATGCCTTGGATGGGGCAGGGCTGTGTAATGATGTTAGACATATTTACATTTTAAAATGTCTTCAGTGTAGTGTCCTGAGCTTTAACCCCCTCGCTATGAGCCTCAGGGTGATGCATCATATTTCTGAGATCCCTGATGGTATGAACTTTACAAATGTACTTTTCTCTTTAGCTGTTTGGAATGTGAGGCATTGACAGACTCTAGAAATAAACTAGGCTCCTAGCCTGAGTTACAAACATTGCCCTAAGTCAAAGACCAAATTCTAGTCTTCCATGAAGAAAGCCAGCAGGGCTTCTTCCAGCTTCTATTCCTATAGAACTGCATTTAATTCACTCCTTCTGAAAGTGATTATTGAATAACTCACTGCAAGGGACACTATTCCCAATGCTGAAGAATAAGGGAAAAAAACATAAGGCACATTACCTCAGAGGTCTCAGAGTCTACAGAAGAGATGCATTCCCAAGAAAAACAAATGAAACATTTATTCTAGTATATGATAAGGCAAAAGATAATTATTTCATTTAACATCTAAACCAGGACACATCTGGGGATGAAAGAAAACCTGATAAGAAATGCATGGGGTAAAACAGCATTACCCAGAGCAATGATTGCACTGAAGTGCTAGGAGGAGGAGAAGACAACTAAGAGGAAGAAGGAGTGTGAGTAAGGGTACAGGGAAAGGAGTGAACTGGACTTTTAAATAAGTTTATCAGGTAAGAATCACTATGGTGAAAGTAAGGAGGATGGGCTACTGGGAAAGAACAACTGTAAGTGCAGTGGAAATGAGAATAAATCAGAATAAATGTTTTCCCAGAGCAGAAGTGAGTGGCTGACATAGATGGTAAAGAGAGAAAGCAGTAGGGGATGAGGATAGTGAAGCAGAACACAAGGCTCTTACAAACATTCTATGGACTTTGTCTTTCACTGTGTTCAGATTAGAGCTATCTTTGTGTACTCAGGTAGGTATAACAAGATACAGAGGACTGAGAAGCCTATAAACAGTAATTTTGTTCACAGTTCTGAAGGCTAAGGAAGTCCAAAATGAAGAAGTCAGTAGATTTTGTAAGTGATAATGGCCTACTCCCTTCAGAGATTGGCATCTTGTCTCCATATTTTCTCATGGTAGACGAGGCTTTCTGGCTCTCTTTTGGTCATTTTTATAAAGATATGCTTCCAAATATGACAGCTCTGCCCTAATGATATAGTCACCTCCCAAAGGCCCCAGTTCCTAGTGGAAACATCTTTGAGGTTAGAATTTCAGTGTGTGGTTTGGGGGAACCCAAGCATTCAAAGTACATCAGGAGCCATTAAGGTTTTTGAGTTTTCTGACTCATTTGACTATCATTCCTTTAACTGTGGTACTGAAAATAATCTTAAGATGGCAGCCTGTGGCCAGAGCTAAAATAGAGACCTTAAGATGCTATCGTGATAGATAAAGCGGGTAAGTAATGTTGGACATAGGGACTAAAGTGGGGAAGTGCTAAGTGACTAGAGTTTCAATAAATTCTGAAGATAAATGAATCTGATCTAGTAGAACATTCACTCTGAACCTTAGATAATAGAATATTATCAAAGATCACTTTTAGGGTTTAGCGGGTAAAATCTTTGTTGTGGAAGCATAAGAACTAGATTACTGATTCTTAATCAACCATGTAGACTCTCAGGTAGGTGTGGCAACCAGCCTGCCATTCCAGTGCATGAAAGACAGAGCCAAGGATTCCAGGAGAAAGCTGGCTAGCTAGACTAGACATATCTATGACCCCTCAGCTCATCCACGAGAACATGCCTCAGGGAGTAAGATGGAGATCAATGGGGGAATCTTCTGGATATCAGCTTCTGGCCTCCACATGCACACGCACATTTATGTGCATAGTCCCTCATTCACACAGATACCACTCGAACACATGAAAAAAAAAATAAAAAGAAATACTTTCTAGCATCTTGACCTGAGCAATGCACATGATGGAAGTATAGCTTGTTTACCTGACAAGGAAGAGACTGTAGTTAGGACTGATTGAGAGAGATTAAGAATTTGGTTTTAGAATGCTAAACATCAGATGCCAGCCACACATAGTAGCAAATACCTAGCATCACATCACTTGGAAAGCTGAGAAAGGACAGCCCGAGCTACATAGCGACTCTCAAAATAGCCTGAACTCCCTATCAATATCTTATCTCAGAATTGTGTGTGTACATGTGCATGTCCTGTTAGATATTTGCTTGACTGTAATTGAAAATGCAATAGATATAAGTTCAGTTTTTACAGAAAACGTCAATACTAGAGAGAGAAGTTTCAAAGTCTGTTACCACTTAGAAAACATTTGAAAGCTTGAAATGAAAAGAATATCATTTAAGGAATAAAGTCTAGATTATAAAGAAAAGAATTCTAAGGAATGTGCCCTGGCCCAATGCAAACCTTAAAAGTCTAGGAAAAGCAGAGACAGTAGAGAGAGAAAGGTCAGAAGACAAAAAAAAAAAAAAGAAACTAGAAAAATGTGATGTCATATTATCATATTATCATAAAAGCAGATCAAATGCTGACAATATGTCAGGTATGTCAAGTACTGAGAATTGGTCATCACATTAAACACACAGGAGTGAGTAGAACAGATGAGGCAAAGATAAAGGTCAGTGGGTATGTGTGAGGAAAGGGGTAAAGAAAAGTCAGATAGTGATAGAGACAGTGTTTTAAGAAAAGAAGAAAGTTATGTGACAATATGAATGAGGGAAATAGACTTTCTTCTCTTAATTGCTGAATTAGCTTATTTTTTACTGGCAAGAATGATCTTCATCAAAATGAAAAGTTAGATGATACACAGGTTAGGCCAATATTGCTAGTGTGGAATCTTCGAGTGGGAAAGAGAAGTAGAGCTCTAACCAACACCCTGGAAGGTAGCCTCGGATGGGACAAGGGAATATGGCCTTATGAAAACAATGAGAATTAGTAGAATATATGAAATCAGGTACAAATCATGAGTGCATGTTGGTAGGAGCCAACATTTTCCAGAATGTTCTCCAGCTTAACAGATTAGAGGAGTATCCAGCCTACATACCAGGGGTGTCTCTATTGAGGCAAGTCTTTGGAAGTTAAGAGTTCCATACATTTGCTTGTTACAAATTCACCAAAAACTTATTCAACCAGGCTCAGTGCTTAGAGCCAACACTAGAAATGCTAGACATGACTGTACAGAACCCAACATGATATGTGCTTAAAGATTATGCACAAAAAAATCCAGTAATGATGACTGTAGTCTGAGATAGTCCAGGAATAGTTCAGAGAAGAGAAAAAGTCAAGCTACATCTTAAACAAAAAGAATGGGTATTTACTCCATGGATAATAGAAGGAAAGAGGCAGAACTGGGGAAATCCACTAAAGAAAAGGGTTTGGGAAAATGAAAAATTCCTTAGAATGTTGGGAACATAGCAACCTTATCTGACAAAGAGGGTTCATGTTTGGAAAGCGGCTTGTGCCATTCAAGGAAGACCTGTGTATTCCGAGCCAAGTGCTTGGACAGCACAGATTTTAGACACCAGGACAGCGAGGACCTTAAAGAACTTAGGTAGAAGTCTGTGTTAAGTTGAAGTCAGATGAGTTAGTCCTTGCCAAGGACCACGTGCAGAGGAAAATATTGCAGGGGCAAAGTTTCTGTGGTGGGGGTGGGCAGGACAGTGGGTTTTGCAGATGAAAGAGGCACAGCAAAAGATGCTCAGCAGTCTGCGCTGGCCATCTGAGGACACTTTTCTCCCTGAGTTAGAAGTAGCTCCCTATTGCCATGCAGAAAGCACTGCCGTTTTAGTGCTTTTAATAAAAATGGAAAATATGTGTTTGTGTGATGCTTTTAATCATTTTGGAATTGTAAAGAGCTCTGGGCTTTGGAGGCCAGCACGGCCCTGGTGTGAACATAAATTAGCCTAACCGAGTAGCTTGTGCTGTTTATGGGCACTATTTGCTGTAAATTTGGTTCTGATGCTGGAACTGGATGTCATCCTTCATCCCTGGGTGTGCCTTCTGAAAGCTGTAGGGGTTGGTTTTGGCTTTTGCTTCTAGTTTAGAGGGGCATGGACTCTAGGAGTCATTAGAAGATCCCAACCCAATCATTAGCATGCCCACTTATTCTTCAGAGGGACTGATACCTTACAGCCACTTGGAACACAGAAAGCAGAAGCCTTCTAGAAACCCATAGTTTCATATGCTGTTTATCTCAGCAAAAGTAGGCAATGCTAGTTGGAGCCACAGTGAAAGTAGTGGCCATGTCCTCCTAGAGGTTCAGTAGAAGTAGATTAATAACTAAGTTCTATTCTCCTTGGAATCTGGTGGCTCTTAGATAGTTGCTTGAAAGTTCTGAAAATCAGTGTTGCATACCAATCAAGGTTTGAGCCAAAGTGTTAAGACAGACATCAAGACATTGCTTCTTCCTGCCTGTTGGGTACTTTTCAAAAAGATTGCTGTCCCCTCTGAATACTTACAAAGGACGACTTGCTACGTGGCCCCCGTGGAGTGTTGTCTATAGGTATATAAAGTGCCTAAGAGGCCATCCTACAAATGTCTGCTCTGTCTCACCTTTCCTGTGCTTGCCTCTTTAGTGGAGATAGGCTGCACCAAACCATTCTTACTCTCTACAGGCATTTTTTCATGGGCTAGTATATGTATTGGCAAGAACTCTCCTTCCCTAAACTCTTGTGGGCTTCTAGTTTTCTCTAGAGTGCAAGGCAGACTCCTAAATAGAGAAGAAAAGACCCTTATGCCCTTTTGCAGAACTATTTCCTGCACATCACCTTGTCTTCTATGCCCCAGTCAGATTAGTATATTCTCTCTTCAGAGGTAAACACCTGCTTCCCTATCTCTGAGGCCTTGATCATACACAAGCCTCTAAGAACCATCAAGGTCCCTTTCCTTCTTTTCTGTCTATAGTAATCATATTTATCATGTAAGAAATAGAATTAAGGCATCCTTTATAGGAAGCTTCCCCACAATGCCCTCAGATGAATTTACTACTTTCATTCCTAAGATATCACATCTTCTGCTTTTTCACACTTATCAACTGACTTTACCATCTTAAATGGCTTTAAACATCCTGAAAACAAGGAGTAAAACTGGAAGCTGATATGTTGATGCCTGTAATAATCTTTGGCTGACTGATCTCCTGGAAGATACTCCCAGAGAAGTGTGAGGCTGGCAACAGGCTTTAGAACATTGCCATTCTGTTATTACACATGAACCCTTAAGAAGATATACACTGACAATGAAGAAACAGTGGTCTCGAGTCAGGAACTAGTAGGGATAGGCACCTGGGCACTCCTCCCTCAGATACTATGTCACATCCGACACAATTCTTAGGGTGGCGGGTGAGGGTGAGGGACACCTTACAGACCATCTGGATCAAAATCAGCAAACCTCAGCCTGCTATCCAAATCTTGTCAGTTACTTACTTCTTTATATCCCAGTGCTAAATATAGTTTTTTAACACCTATAATCAAATAGAAAAATAAGGCAATGCAGGAACACTGGATGCACACTCCGAAGGAGCATGCCCTTGGGATTCAATGCACTATGACATCTGTCTAAAACTCATAGAAACTAATCTTTGTGTTTATACTTTTTCAAGAAAAGTCAGGTGGGACAATAAAACAAACCTCCTGAACTCTCAGTTCATGTCTAGGTCCACCTCCTACTGCCTCCAGATCCCCTCAGACAGAGTTGTGGGCCACCTGCTCCTTCACTTCCTAGTGCCCCCATCCCCACTGGCACACACACATAGGATTGCAATATTCAGCAGATAACCTGGCAGGAACCAGCCTCTGCCAGAATATGCAGGTGCCTGACTCATTCATGTATGAGATTTGTCACATTCTCGCAAGTTTCCATCTGTAAGTGGGCAAGTGACCCATGCGATGGGGAATGTCTGATTTGGGTTTTCTGTCTCCACAGCTCGCAGCTGGAAGGAAAGGTTGGGGAAAGACACCCAGCAACCTATGCCGTGTGTACTTAACTCACTCTGCTTCAAGGTGCCCCCTTGGGCATCTGATAATCTGTGCTTCCCTCGAAACTATCCCCACATATGTTGAAGGGCATTAAATACAGAATTCAAAATAAAGTAATCGTTAGGGAGAAACATAAAAAGAAGGGATAATCTTTATATTCTCATACCTTTAATGACATGTTTTCTCCACTTTCTATCCAGTGGGCCAGCATGTTCTTTTTTTCTCAGGACCCCACATTATATAGCCAAATGCAGTCTTACATCTCCTGTTTTGTACTGTAATTGAGTAACATGAGTAAAACCTCTGCCTTTGAGGTAGCTGCAGGGTGTGGAGTTTGAACTAAGCCAAGCGATCAGGAAATTTTTGTAAATGACAACGGAGTCAGCATTTCAAGCTTTGTAGCCTAAATGACCTCTGCCAAGGCTGATCAGTTCTCACTTTCAAGCCAGAGTATATAAACACTGAAGATTATGTATCATATAATTTTCACATGCCCAAAGTGTGACTTTCCTGTTCATTTCTAATCATTTAAAAGAATATAATTTATATCTAACTACAGGCTGTACAGAAATGGGGTAGCAAGTCAGGTTTGGGGAACTGATTGTCCCCCCCCTGTGTGTGTGTGTATGTGTGTCCCTCCTTCTCTTTCTTCCTCCCACCCTTCCTCCGTGTAGCCCCGCATGTGTACCAAATACATACACATCACATATTTGGTTTTAAAAGCCATTGACACTACCATGGTGGTGCACAACTTTGATTCCAGCACTTAGGAGGCAGAAGCAGGCAGGTCTCTGTGACTATGGGGCCTGACTGGTTTACATGGAGAGCTCCAGACAAAACTAGATAGTGAGATCCTGAAGGGCAGGGAGGGGAGCAATTGGTGCATCCACCTCTCCATGATAGTTTCTCCTTCTAAGTGGGTTGAGCACTAGATCCTGAATGTTCTCTCACTAGAAAGAGAAACCTTGCTGGACCAGTGATGACAGAGCCTTTGGAGCAGAGATAAGGTGGTTCTCATGCAGTGCTCCAGTTGTAGAGGAAATAACTTTTACATTTAAGGACATAATAGCCTGAAAAAGAGGTGCTCATTCATCCTTTATTCTCCTCTCCATCTATATCCATAGACATGGCTTTGCAAGTGTGGTTTTGAATAGGATACAAATGTGATATTCAGACAAGCAATGGACAATTGTCACCATCTGCCATCTGCCCACACACAGGAGCTGGCTAGAAGAAGCAAGGTTTGATTCAGAGAAATTGCAACATTTTGAAAGGAGAATGAAAATAATTCATTATGTTCTTCTTGAGCACATACTGTGTGTTTATAGCAAAGAGGCCACAAGAAGCAAGGAAATACGATAGGGGGTGAAGGGTATTGAGTCCTAGAGCCAGTCAGAATAATCTTTGAATCCTGGGCTGAAACATTTTAGCCTATGCTTCTTTTAAAAAATTAATAATTGACACTTAGATTTTTCCCCTCCTCATCTGAATGGAAAGAATCATGTCTATGGTTCAAATTTGTTAGTAAGAAAAGATTCAAATATGATCAAGGTGCATAATCTGCACAATATGTTCTATCCCAATGAAACTCATTATTTTGTTAATGAGTTAATACACTCTACTACAGAGGGGGAAGCACATGCTTCTTAGAATAAAAACCTACATTTTAGAAGGACAATCATCAAGATTTTGAGTCAAGTAGTAGATATAGAGCACAAAGCTCAATGCCTGGCCAACAACAGGCAATTCATTCTGTGGCAGCTTCTGAAAAGCTGCTGCTATAGCTAAGTTCATGCTTCATCCTCTGCAGAGTGCCAGTAGAGTAGGCAGCCTGGAACAGGAGGGCCCCCTGGGGGACTGTCGCGGAGAAAATGAGGGCCTGAGCAACTACAATTAATGCCTTCTATTTTGTTTATGAGTAATCAGACCCTTTTCTGGTTTATTCCACTAGTTATCTCACAAGTGCTGAACAGAAAGACATAGCAACTCTAACAAACTAGAACAAAGGAAAGATTTAAGCCCCTTACCCTCAGATCTCCAGTTGTGTGCACATCTATAGTAGCTTCCAATTCTGCTTACATATTAATTTATTAAAAAATATCTCTTGGGTATTTATTCTGTGCTGTGATTTGTGATTAGCTGCTGAGACCACAATGTGAGCGAGACACAGTTGTCACTTTCAAGGATCTCAGTCAAGTGAGGGGAAAAACAACAACAGGCATTCATAGGATGTTAGCAAAAGTGCTGTGGGGGGTAGCAGGGAAATCATCCCAGGGCTCAGGAAAGGCTGACAGATGGAGAGAGCCTTGTGTTACCTCATAATCTTGGCATTTCATTAGTACTTCAGTCTATAGATGGAAGCAACCATGAACATCTGAGGTTTGGAAAATGAGTAGGAAGAGGCCAACTAAAAAAGATATGTATCTGGATGTTTCAGACTAAGGGACTAGCACATAAGATGTGAAGAAAGATCCACAGGCAAATACTCATACCTCACCCATTTTAAGATGGCTATTGTGGGTGGGGGATGATTAGAAGCTAAACTAAACAAACCTTGGAAACTGTTGTTGGAAATGTAAGCCATTATAAAATGCTGTATGAATTCCCTTAAAAATTAAAATAAGCACAAGATGGCAGCAAAATAAAACCATCCTTGTGATCACCTAACTACAAAAAAATCATTTAAGAAACTATTTTTACAAGTACTAAGGGAGACAGCACTGATATCTTAGTCCCTGCTTTTAGCATAATAATAAGAAAAAATTCAATGAAGAAAGGAAACGGTGACCTGAACTCCCCAAGTCCTAAAGGAGGGACAAGTAAGTCTAAGCTTTGTACTTGCAGCCTAGAACTTAGCAGATTCCCACCTCCACCACTCCTAGACTGGCTCCACTAGCCCTTCCCCCTCTTTGTGCATTACAGCAATGAGAAATGCTGTAATATAGACTTGACAAAGTAGGATACAGAAGCAAACATGAGATGTGTCTTTGAACACAATGGTAGCTGTTTGAAATCTAAGAGGAGTTGCCAATAGCTACACCCTCACACCATTGCCCAACTTTTCTACCAGGTAGAGTCTGGAAACCTATTCAGTCTTTCATCCTGCAGTGATCTTAGCCCACAAATTCACCACAATAGCAGTAAGATCTCAGGAGTGTGATCCTTGGTCCTGTTCTTATGCTGTGCTACTCAGGTTGGGTTCAAATGCAACCTAACATTATGATGTCTGTGTCTGTGGCCCTGGATATGCCTGCCTATCTTACCTCTTATCACAGGCAGTGCAATATGGAGAAAGTTGTCCAACTGGAGAAAAGGAGAATGGCACCAAATCATTGCATAGGAACCCAGGGATCTTTACTGCCTATGAAACTTGTCCATGCAGAACTTCAGAGCACCTGACTGTAGGGTGATATGGATGAAGTCTATGGGCCTACCTGGGCCCAAAGTGGAGCCTCTCTAGGACAGAATAACCTTTTTATGGTATTTTAAAACAACCACCCATTTCCTAACAACATAGCTGCTGTGGAGAGGGCACAGACTTGGAACTGTGGAGCCCTCTAGTGCTAAAATAGTGACAACACACCAGCCAGAACTCACAGCAAACCTTGGCTTAGCTCACCACCTAGTGCTAAAATAATGGCAGAAACCTGGCTTACCATTTCTAGAAGGAAAAAAACAAAGCCAAATTCGGAGGAGTCTGAATAGTCAATGTCATATGCCAACAACCTCCAAAAGTTTTCAGGGATATAAAGTTAATTATTCTATTTTATCTATTTCATGGATATTTTACCTTTAGTGGTGGATAAGTGCATAAAAGGTATCCCACACTGAAAGTGTAAAATTTAACTTGACATTGGCAGCTTCCGTTCCAAATGCTTATTCTAACTAAATACAAGTTCACTGAGTTGTACAGACTTCAGCTCTGGTTAATTTGGATGTGTGATTGTGGTGCTCTTATTTATTGCAGTTTTATTTAAGAATTTGTTAAAATTTTGAAAACTAAAAAAAAAAAAAAAAAGTCTTTGGAGGAGTTAAAAGTATACTTAGGAAGAAAATAAAATGCCAGAAAATGGTCATGTAGCAACTGATCTGTACAACTCCCGGGACAAGAATTTAAATGTATGCTTTCAAGAGACTCAATGAACACCTTAAAGACACAGAGATGAAATTCAGTACTTCATTAGTGAAAGTGAATTTATTCTGTAATCCAGCAGATCTTTACACTGAAAAGCACACTAAACAAAATGAAAAGTATAGTAAAAGGCATACCTAGCAAAACAGAGCAAGAGAAGACTGGGTGAGCTTGGAGACAGCCTATTGGAAAATCCACATGGGAATAAGTGTTGGCAGTGTGCCCAACCACAAATAGGACCGCCATGGCATACCACCACCCCACAAGGCTCCAGGACTATAGCAGAAGACAAAAGTGAGGACTTGGTAAAGCCAGGGGTCAGGAGGACAGGAACAAAAGAGTATCTTTTGGATTCACAGGACAGCTGCAAGAATGAACTCACAGCAGCTGTGGCTGGCTGCAGGAGATCAAGCCAGTTAAAGATTTTGCATGGGGGAAATCGGGGAAGTGGGGGGAAATAAACTCCTAGTTGATGACTTCTGGGAAATGGAGAGTCAGTTTTCTTTGAGGTGTGGCCCCTGGTAGTTGGACCAATCTCCACTGGATGGCCCCACCCCCGTAAGTATCTGAATAAAAGTAATGGAACTCATCGGTGGGAGATGACATAAAGTCAGAAGGGAGCAGGTAGGGAGGTGGTTGATGGATCTGAGAGGAGTTAGGTGGAGGAGTGCAGAATAAATATGATCAAAATGTATTGTAGACATGTGTGAAATTCTCAATGCATTAATATAGTTTAAAGAACCCCCCCCAAAAAAAGGAAGAAATAAAAAGTGAAGCAAAACAAAGAGCATTATGGGCATGTTGGAGAGTATTACAAGAGAAAATACTCAGCTTGTTGGTATTCAAGAAAGACTTGAGAGTACCCAAAGGTTTGAAAGCTTCTTCAAAATGACAGGAAAAGGTCTAGAGAAGAATATAACATCCGGGTGCTGTAAGACAGAGATCAGCATCTGGATTCACATCAGCCATGAATACACCCAAAGTATACTGAAGTTAATCCCTTGAGAGAGCATCTCAAAGGGACAAGAAGATTGAAACATATACACAGGAACTGTGCTCATACACTCTCCTAAGAACCTCTCCTGACATGGAGGTCAAGGCTGGCTGTAGCCTGACAGAGAACCTACATATCATGAAAGACAAACCTTTGAGAGCCTCATGGAGCTCCCTTCCTTCCTACAGCCTCTAAAGCTTGCAGGCTTCTAACCTCCATCCAGACCAACTGGACAGAAGAATTTCTGAAGAGGGAGGGCAACTCACTCAACCCAGTTGCTAAGCAGTGCCTGCCTCCAACACACCCCTCCTTCTTTCTGTTCTTCCTTTCCTGAGAATCCTAGCATTACTAAACCACTTTGGATATCCTGATTCCTCCTGGATTGATGCAGACCCAGTGTGGGGAGGTGTTTGCTTTAAGGACATCCTACTACTTTCCAGCCCCTTCCTCATCCCATAACCGCAGTGGTGACTGTGCTTTTCTGTTGAGTTTTAAGTGTAAGCAGAGCTGTTGGAGTGACACCCTGCACCAGAAGGTTCCCTCCCTCTTCCTTTTGTCTTGGCCCCACTCGTAGAAACAGAACCAGTGAGGGACCTCCCATACAATAGCAATGAAATAAAATGTGGGAAAGAAATCACAGAGCATTCTTCAGGATGGAATATGTCAGTGCACACATCAAGTCCTGCCATCTATTTTTAAAGCTGAAAGCATATTGACTATCTTTTATGATCAAAGTTCAACAAAACTAGAAAAAAACAATTAGAAGAACTTTGAAATTTCTACAAATATATGCAAACCAAATAACATTCTCCTAAATGGTCAAGAAAAAATATTTAGAAGAAAATTAAAGCATTTCTTGAAATAAATGGGAACACAGTATACTAAAACAAAAGCACTGTCAATGGGGTTTCAACTAATGAGAACCTTCATGGACAAAAATGAAAGACCTAAATAAACAGACTACCAGTCCCACCTAAGGAACTCTAAAACTCAGGAAGGAAGCAATTCCGCTGGCTTTGCATTTGCAGGGATCAAACCTAGAGCCTTGTACATGATAGGTAAGTGATCTTCCACTGAGATGCAGTGATCTTCCACTGAGATGCATCCTCAGCTCCAAAACCAAAATTGCTAAATAAAAGAAATAAAGATTAAGGCAGTGGTCAATGAAATAGATGCTAAAACACAAAATCAAGGGATCACTGAAACAAAGAATTGGTTTCCCAGGAAAACAAAGTAGACAAACTCCTTGTTAGACTAACTGAAAAAATAACAGATGACTCTGAGTCACTTAAAATCCACAATCCTCTGTCTAGGTTTGTATCCAAATGGGATTACATTAGTATGTCAAAGAGCTGTCTGCTCCCCTGTGTTAAATGCAGAATTCTACACCATAGTCAAAATATGGAATTTTTTTAAAGATATGGAATTAGCCAAAGTTTCCATTAACATATAAATGGATAATAAAAATTATTATATATACAAAATAGAATGCTATTCAGCCTCTAGAAATGATGTTTGTCCAGCAACTTACAGATTGGGAAAAGATCTTTACCAACCCTACATCTGATAGAGTGTTAATATCCCATATATACAAGGACTCAAGAAGTTATACTCCAGAAAACCAAATAGCCCAATTCTTAAAATGGGACACAGAGCTAAACAAGGAATTCTCAACTTAGGAATCTCAAATGGCCAAGAAGCACCTAAGGAAATGTTCACCATCCTTAGTCATCAGGGAGATGCAAATCAAAATGACCTGAGAGTCCACATTACATCAATCAGAATTACTAAGATAAAAAACTCTGATGCTGATGAGGAAGTGGAGAAAGAGGAATATTCCTCCATTGCTGGCAAGATTGCAAGCTGGTGCAAACACTTTGGAAATCAATCTGGCGGTTCCTCAGAAAATTGGAAATAGCTCTACCTGAAGACCCAGCTATACTATTCCTAGGCATATACCCAAAAGATGCTCCAACATATAACAAGGACACATGCTCTATTATGTTCACAGCAGCCTTATTTATAATAGCCAGTAGCTGGAAAACAACCCAGATTTCCCTCAACAGAAGAATGGATACAAAAAATGTGGTACATTTACACCATGGAATACTACTTAGCTATTAAAAACAATGACTTTATAAATTTTGTAGACAAACAATTGAACTAGAAAATATCATCCTGAATAAGCTAACCGAGTCCCAAAAGAACACACATGGCATGCACTCACTGATAAGTAGATATTAGCCCAGAAGCTCAGAACAGCCACAATATAACTCACAGATCATATAAAGTGTAACAAGAAGGAAAGCCAAAGTATGGATGCTTCAAACTCACTTAAAAGAGAGAACAAAATAATCATGGGAGGTAGAGGGAGAGAGGGACCTGGGAAGGAGAGAGGAGGGGGAAGGAGAGGGGGGCAGGACCAAGTATAGGAAGAGACAAGAGAGATATCCAAGGGCCAGGAGAATGAATAAAAATAATTAACATTGGAGGGGGGACTTGGGGAATCACTAGCAAGTCCCAGATGACAGGGATACAAGAGGCTCCCAAGACCCAGTGGGGATGACATTAGCCGAAATACCCAACAGCAGAGAGATAGAATCGGAAGAGACCACCTCCAGCAGATAGACATGGCCCCCACCAAAGGGATGGGGCTACACACCCATCTGGAAATGTTTAACCCAGAATTGTCCCTGTCTAAAGGAAATGCAGGGACAAAAATGGAGCAGAGGCTGCAGGAAAGGCAATAAAGAGACCACCCCACTGTGCGACCCATTTCATCCTGAAGACACCAAACCCTGACACTATTGCTGATGCCAAAATGTGCTTGCAGACAGGAGTCTGATATGGCTGTCCTCTAAGAGGCTCTGTCAGCACCTTAGTAAGACAGATGCAAATACTTACAGCCAATCATTGGACTGAGCCCAGGGACCCCAATGGAAGTTAGGAGAAGAACTGGAGTAGCTGAAGGGGGTTGCGACCCCATAGGAAGAACAACAGTATCAACTAACCAGACCCCTCAGATCTCCCATGGACTAAAACACCAACCAAAGAGTA
>JADRCC010569599.1:4246-15218 GCA_019843855.1 Hylomyscus alleni | reverse complement strand
GTAGCTTGGTAAAGTACATCTAAAGACACTCCTATGAGAAAATTATCACCTCTCCATTCAGAGAAAACCATTCACTAACCATAAAATATAATCTTTGTGCAGGTTCATCAAAACACTGCTTTGGTTATGAGGAGTTATAGAAAACTAAAATGTCCATAAACATGTAACTTAGCAGATAAAGGAATCTCCATTTATCATTTGTTTTCCTTCCATGTATAGTCCGTGTTAAACATACAACTTGCCAGTGAACACTCTTCACAACATTCCTTAGCAATAAGTCATCTGAAAGGTAACTAAAATCTGTTATCTTCAGTATTTAAAAACATTTTCCAATGAAATTTTAAGAGGAAAGGTTTATAGTGAAACTAGTATTTTATTTTATCCTCTCTTATTTGCATACTGCTTTCATTCTACTATTTGGACATATTGTATTTAATTTTCCTATTAGTTATATTGTTACATTTATATTTGTGTTTTTTGATTATTTGTATTGTTATATTTTTATTTGTACTTTTTCTTTAACTGCTCTCAAATAGTGAGAATAAATAATGTTTTTTCACATATATTTTTCCTCATCCATTTACTTAAATTTTACACATAATACTTTCATAGGAAAATAAAAGTTTAATCTGAGTTATTTAATATCAGCTCTAGTTACAGAAAAATGCAGTCAAGCTCTAGCTACACTGAAAATCTAATTAGGATGGCTTTTAATGTCTAGGTGCTGTGCATGAATGCAATTTCTTCATAAGATTTTTAAATTATCATCATCCATGTTAACTAGGAAAATCTTATTCACAATAAGTTAATTGTGAATTTGATCACAGTGCTTATTTCAATTTATAGGAATTCATTTGTTCTCTGTGTAAGAAGTAGCATGTCATTTAAGAAGAGAGTTAGTAAAATAGAATTCTATACACAGTATTAGTATGAAGCTCAACTTTTTCAACATTAAAAGTAAAATATAAAAGCCACCAAATACTTAATGTAATATAACCATTTCAATATACTCCTGGAGGAGTTAATTATCCAGTAGAATTATCATGATGATAATGAAGCTAGCTTTTTAGAACTATGTCAGAAGAATGAATTATAATTCTGGTTATATATTTCAAGAGTGAAAATCAATTACCATAAAAAATTGAAATTAAATCTTATTATGACTTGAAAGGAGAAATCATCAACTTCGTATAATGCTAAACTAGTTTTACAGGGAAATTTAGATTCACTTTTGTAACAGCTAAGGATATTCACATAATTATATGTGTTATATCTCACTGTATAATATACTTTACTAATTATATGATGATTTGTTTTAAAAAGACAATGAAATTAATAATTTTATTTGTAACCAACTTTATTTGCAAATATTTATGTCACAATTATCTTCACATAGAAATAAATTTGGGGTATAACTCAATAGAGTGAGTATTTGTCTAGCAAATATGAAGCCCTTAGTTGTATCTGCAACTCTGAACAATCTGGATGTGATATGATGCTTATCTGTAGTCCCAGTCCTTGGGAGATTGGCTACTCTCTGAGTTTGAGCTCAGTTTCACATACATCTCAGAAAAAAAATATACCAATTAAGTATTTATTTCCCACATCAAATACTTCAAGAATGCTATAAAATTAGCAACAACTAACTTTTAAGTATCCAGAATGTTGTGGGTCTTTAAATTATGAAGGGCTTTTAATATACCTTTGTACATAGTAATAACTTAAGTTGCATATATACTTCCTATTTTATAGCTGTAAGAAAAGCAACAAGGGGTCATCTTGAAAATAAATGTAAATTAAACATTGAAATATCTTAGATTTCAATCTAGATATTTATAAACATTCCTATGCATTTTAACATAGACTTACCTAATTATATATTTGTAAATTTATTACATTATAAAGTAAAAATACATGGTCAACTGTCAGGTAAGTATATGCATTCATAGATATCATTTTTATAATGCTTACAACCAAGGGTTCGTTATTAGGTATTGACCCTCAAAACATTAAAATCAACATTAAGATAAATTCATTCTATTTGTAATTGTTGATGGAAGACAAACCAAGCTTAGGATTTTAGTTGTTATACATCTGGATCAGAAAATTCTTATACAAGAAAGAGTGAAGAACAAAGAACAAAAAGAAAATATAATTGGGGGTTAAAGAATGGCTCATTGATTAAGAGTACTTCCAGAGGATCTGAATCCAATTTTCAATTCAGAACTTGCATATTTACTCATAACCATCTTTAACTACAGCCTTAGAAGATCTAAGTCTACCAAGCACTCAGATTGTGGACAGACACAAATGCAGACAAAGCACTTAAACATCTATAAGAATTTGTAAAACGTTAAAAAATATATACATAACTAGAAATCAGTAGGTAAATTAAACATCAGTCTAAAAAGCAAGATTGTATACAATTCTTCTTATTGAAAATATTAAATAAAATCTAACGAGTTATAATATCCTAGCTTTCTGGTTTTTTTACACTAGAGTCAACCTCCATATACACAAATGCATTCCATAAAAATAGAACAAAGCCTGAAAACCCCTGTAACAATTTAATACTCTAATATATCACTTAAGTGAAGTAATTATTTTATATGCCAACATATTTTACATTGTATAGTACTAATTTTAGTAATGTAATCATCTATTCTAATAATAACTAAATAAAAGAGCATTATTTTTTGGGTATTTTATGTGAAATAATGAAGGGTCCAGCAACACAAGTTAATTTATTAAGAGTAGATTGTTATTATACTGGAGTTCAGTATCTGAATACAAGGCCAATCAGGTCATGAATAACTTTAATACATGCTCCTAATTACTCAAGTCTAAGGGAAAAAAGTAAGCACAAATTATATTTGTGTAGAGTTTACAGTGAATTCTCTCTGTATACTCTCTTATTAGTTTAATGAATTTTAAAATGGGCATTTATAGCAAAACACAAAATATTATGCTGTATACTAGAAAGACAATATACCTGAGGGTAGACATTGATGATGAGTCATGTTCACCTCTTATAAAATTGCTATTTAGCCTTTGAAACTCTGTGCAACTAGTTTGGTAAAAATATTTGCACAATTATGCTATGTTTGTTCTTGTTTGTGGATTCAGTTCAATTTTTATGATTTAATATAAAATATGCATATTTGATAGATTCTTTTATTTTAAAAATTATTTAAAAATATGTCCTGCATGTGTTTTTCAAAGTATTATATTATTTGATTTAGAATGTTATATGTATAAAAAAGACTACAGTAATTCTTATGTTTTCCATTTCTTGATTATATTTACGTTTTCCTAATTAATAAATTTGGATGGATCTCTAAACCAAATTATTTGAATCTTCAGAGAGTATAGTATATTGCCTGAATTTCTCACTACAGCTACAGTGATATTTAAAGGAAAGTTGTAGTGGTATTTATTTGAAAAATTATAATTAGATGGTAATTTGATATTATATTTACTTAGAAAACTAATAGTAGTAGGTTTACTCTGGAGCCTAGATTAATGGAGGTTTCAGTCCACATCAGAGAATCATATTTGTTGAGTAAATGAAAGTTTAAAAAAAAGTCACAACTGCTCAGAGTGCACAGCACAAATATTTGGGTGTGGTCAGTCATAAGTGTGACATTTGGCTCAAACTTTCTTTAAGTTTACTTATATAAGGAAAGAAGGAGTATAAAGATCTTAAAAACCATATATCCAGGAGGACTTGGGACTTGTTTAGATATGATAGGGCCGTCTATCATATGTCACTTTTTGCAGAAAGCCTGTACAAGATACAGCCAATCAAATTTTCAGCTTGGATTGAGGACAGAACAAGTTCCATACCTAGCTGAGAGCCATTAGCAACGAATTCTTGAGTCATTTTCAGATTTTGAGTCATTTTTCTTTAGAGATGAGAACCTGACAAATAGACTTCACTAGTGGATGACTTCACTCCTGCATATTTGGACAGCACAAATTGGACACCTTGGATTATAGAGGACATTAAATTTGGAGCAGTAGTGTGGCAATTTCATAAAAATACAATATTTATATATAATAGAATTGACCATTTGAGATCATGATGCTTTATAATATCCAACCTTCTTCAACTTTTAATGAAGGGTATATAAATAACCATGCACTGGATCTTTAATATTTTAATATTAAATATTTAATAGTCCTTTAATATTTTATGTTATGGTTAACAACATTTCTAGGGGCTAGAGCACTGCCAAGTGATTAAAGCACTGCTTCTCTTTCCAGCGAACTGGAGCTCATTTTCCAGCATACACATGGCAACTCACAACATCTATAATTCCAGTTACAGGGCATTCTATAGGCTTTATGGACTTCATAGGTAGCCTCTATGCATATAGTGTACAGACAGCTATGCATAAAAATTACCCATTCACATAACATAGTAAAAGAAAATTTATAAAGATAAAAGAATGTTATTTCCATATATTGTTAGTAAATTTGGAAAAATATTTCTTTCAAAATTTTATGCAATGTATATGTACTGTAATATTGGACTTTATGTCTAGTATAATTCAATTATTGTGTTTACAAACTGTTGCTGGAAATATCTTGAGCTAGCCCTTGCGCCAGGTGATCTCACTTGCTAGGTCTCTCAGCTGGCCAACTTGCCAGCCCTGCTAGGACACATGACTCCCACCAGGTCATCTCTCAGACTGGTCCCCGAATTGAGTTCCTCTCTCTTTCACACAACACTCCATGCACTCCTGGTTAGCCATCTCAACACCTAATTACCCAGTAGAATCAAGACTCTTAATGCTTAATTAGCCAATCAGATTTATGTATCAATACTAACACAATTTACAAGATGCCAGTGCAGTAATTTCAGAGCCAAATGATAATGCTATAGCTTTAACACAATTATTCTAACCTTTTGATAACACCATGTCAGCCTCCATTCTGGTTCTCCCCCTCTCTTATTCAGACCTCTCTCTCTGCCTCCTCAATTCCTCGCTCTGCCTCCCTTCTCCTGTCTAATCACAAGCCTCCCACTGCCCTAATGTGAGTGGACAAGGTAAATCCTGCAACAACAAATTATGTTGTTCATCGTATATTTAAACATGCTGTAGTCATTCCTTAAGTAGATTACAAGTTCACATGACTTCAGTTGTCCTATTCATGCTCTTTATTTAGTCTTACATTTAAGTTAAAATTTGTAATTAGTGGTCAACATGATGACTGAGATGATAAAAGTGCTTGTGTCCAAACCTAATGATATAAATAAGTTCAGTCTCTAGAACCTACATGCTGGAAGTAGAGAAATGACTCCTAAAAGCAATCTTCGGACTTCCAACCACTGTGATTTTCACCCTGCTTACATTTAAATAAAGCCCAAATCATTAGAATTAATAAAGTCATCTAAAACTTAATATATAAACTGGATAAGATCATTTTTATGTTATTTAAATTTTTATTTTGTGGTAGAAGACAATGTTAGAGAATTATAATTAAAATTAAACAGAAATAGTTCTCTCATCCATTGCACTTGCTACTGCTATCAGATTACTCTTAGAATTATACTTATCTATGTGGGTTTCTGGCATTGTTATTAATTTAACTAATAGTTTCTTATTATAAAGAACATGTCTAATTCAATGTTTCTCTCTCCAGAACACATACTTGAGTATTACACAATTTGCTCAGTTATATCTTACACTGTAGTCTACAATTTTATTATTATTTCACAGTATAATTTCCAGTTAAGCACTATTTTCTTTTTTTGTTTACACTTTTTATTTTTTATTAGAAATTTTTTTATTTACATGTCATACAATATCTCGTTTCCCAGTTTCCCTTCCACAAAAAAGAAAAAATAATAAAATAAAAACAAAAACAAAAACAAAAACAAACCCCTGTTCCCTCCCCTCTCCCCCTGCTCACCACCCCACCTTCTCCTGCTTACTGGCACTGGCATTCCTCTACACTGGGGCATAGAACCTTAAGCACTATTTTTGAGTCAGTAAGAACTTACTCTTCCATCTTCTTTCTGTATTTTGCAGACACTATTCTATGCCAAAACACATGGCACACTCTTAGGCTGCTTATATCTATGATGTAAAGAGTTATGATTATTACAGTAATTTAAACAACCATCACACACAAAAACAAAAATGGAAGATGAGTCCTAATTCATGTTATCATATTTAGTATGTATTGTGTTTCTGTTGTAATTGAAACTCTCTGTCAGAGTATGAATATACTGTATTATATTTAAAAATTATAACGAATTGAAGGCATTCATTCAGGCCTTATGAAATCTTAAAGATGGTATAATATTTAAGATTTTTAAAACTGTACAACAATGGTACAACTTTATTTTCCTGACCTTAAAAACTGATAAAAATTTAAGAATGATCATAATTTATAAAATCTTGTTTTCCAGGGGAAAACATGTTTCAGAATGAAAGCTTAATTATTTATATATTTTATTTTCTGTAAATAATATAGTAAATATATATTTATACATTAGATTTATATATAATATCAGAAAAATGTTATGTAGTTATGGATATGTATATATACATATATATATATAAATATATATACATATATACTCGAATATCCTTAGATCTTCACATGTACGCTGAGATGTGAGAAATTTGTTTGTCTCTCACATATGCAGAAATACAATAATAAGAAATAAAACTAAAAATTATATCTTTAAAACCAGTGATATATCTCAGTAAAAGCTCTTGCCATGTAAGTACAATGACCTCAATTCACTTTTCAGAGCCTATGTAAAGATGGAGAAGGTTAACTGACACTTGGAAGTTCTGATCTCACCCAACACACACTGATAATTATACACATGCGCACACACACACACACACACACACACACACACACACACACAGATAGACAGACAGAGAAAGAGAGACACAGAGACATTTTTTTTTAATTGTAGCAGATGGCACCTGAGAGATGTTGGCCTAAGTTGATCTCTGCCTTCACAAAGAAACACACAAAAGCACATCTCTCCCAAACAAAAAATACAGATACACACTTATACTTAGCACAGGCATTCACACATCAGAAAACTATGCCATATTTCTATACAGTTCTTTGCTCCTCCTTTCGGGTCACACGTTTTCTTTAAACTTCTGTGAAATAATTTAAAGTTTCATGAAAATTTACAAAAAAAAGTAGCATGGAACATTTTGCAAGCTATGTCAAAATTGACTGCAGGACATTTGGCGTGGCCAACATTTTCATGTTTAACTTCTACAAAGAAGAGCAATCTTGCCTGTCTCTACCATAAATCTAAAAAGAAAATTAAAGTGAATATTTCCAAACTGCTACTATCTGAGTTACAAGCCAAGTTGTCCTTTATCATCAGAGGGCAAAAATGAGATTCAAAGACTACACAATTCACTTTATGACCAAGCTTAAATAATATCCATAAATTGGGAGGGTATCTAGAGTCTTCTGAGACCTCATTTGACTTTGCTATATTTTTCATTAATTACAGAGCAATTGTTTTATAAAAGGTGGCTTGAACTGTATTTATCAAATATTTCCTCATTATAAGAGTATAAAATATGCTTTTATATAGCTTTTTTTTTTTTTTTTTTTTGGTTTTTGGTTTTTCTGAGACAGGGTTTCTCTGTATAGCCCTGGTTGTCCTGGAACTCACTCTGTAGACCAGGCTGGCCTTGAACTCAAAAATCTGCCTGCCTCTGTCTCCCAAGTGCTGAGATTAAAGGCATGCGCTACCACCGCCCAGCTTCATATAGCATATTTTAAAATTGTAATATCTAATCAACTGGCCTACATGCTCCCTTTATCTCACTAGTATTAATTTGAATATTTATTTAAATATTGACATAATCACCTAAATAAATTGGTGTTATCCATATTTTCTACTGTAGTTCCAAAGTTTCTCTTTATAATAATTTAAAGTCTTGTGGACTTCTATGCTTTAGTGACATCTATGGTTGCTGATATGAGTTAAAACTGATCACCATGGCTGAATTTTTCATTTTTCTATGTGAATTGATATGCATATATAGTATAAGAAACATAGTATGAGAAAAAGTCCTAATTTTTCTTTTAATGCCAATTCTTCAAGTCTTTTTTTTGTCAGAAAAGCATTTTATTCTGGACCATTATTTAAGGAGTTTTTTAAGTTATTCCACATTTTGCCTTCATGACAAAATTTTATTTTTCTTTGCTTCTCACAATCTTTGGTTGCCTCTTAATACTTGAGCATTGCTAGACTTTGCAATGACAGACACAATAAAACCTATCAAAAATGCTGATTATACTCTTGAAGTATTATACTTCTCTAAAGATCTTTGTTTTGTGGAGTAAAGTTATTTAATGGAAATTTTTAAATTTGCCATTCTGCAAAATGTTAATAGCTTTAGTTGTTAAAGTTCTTATTCTCTTGAAGGACCAAGCACTCAAATATCCTACATATACTTTCTCACCTCTTATTTCTCTCCCTCTCTTCCTCTCTCTCTCTCTCTCTCTCTGCCTCATCCCTGTATTATACATGCAAAATCACAAAACTTCATTGATTATATCTACCTTAATATATAAATAGGCATCATAGATATTAAAAACAGAGCTGTATATTTGTAAATCCAAATAAAAATATCTGCTTTATTCAAATTTTGCCATTTCATATATGCTCATCTTTGCTCTAACAAAGTAGCACACACTATATTCAATATAATTTTCTTGTATAAGCCAATTTTTAACCAGACTGTAATATCTTTTCATGCCTAACATATGTTTTAAATAACCTGCATTGGTTATCAATGCTGATTAAACATGACGGACACTTGCTTCAATACATACGGTTATCACTAACCTTCTCTACATTATGTAGGATTCTATCTTCCAGTGATCACCTGGCACAATTCTCTCAAAACCAAAAATTAAGTCCATAGCATTTGTTTGCATCTAATGACTTCTGACTATAAGAAAAAACAAGAAGATTTGAAAGAAGTGAAGAAGAACTGGGGGAGGGTGACTGTACGAATAGAATATTAAGTTCTACTGTTTTTCCTTCACTGAGGAGAATAGAAATTATAATTTATATCTATTAAATATTTAGAACTTACCTCAGATCTCTTTGACTTACCAAAATATAACGAAAATTGGTACTGTTAATATTTTGAAGAAGGCATCAACAAAAATATTTAAGTGACTTTATTATGCCTTCAGGTGTTATTCCGTCATTGTTTTATGTAGACGAGGAAGGTGTTGAACACAGCAAGAACTATCTGCCTCTCATTACAAAAGTATAGGGTGATAAATTAAATTTATGCCCAAAGACAACTAGCGTTAGACAAAGCCAGTATTTTCAGAATTGCTGACTCTTATCTGTATTATGCAATCTTTTATTTAAAATTAGAAAATTAGTATTTTCCATATATAAATAGGATATTTCATGAATATTTAAAGTAAAATATTGTTCCAGTAAAATTTAATGTAATATATCACATGGGAAATTTTGTCAAAGCTATTTGTGCTTTGTGAGTCAATTCAAATAACTGTAATTTTTGGATTGCAAAATGTCAATATAAGCTTGTTTTATTTTACTTGTCATGGTTCTTGTGAATTTCAGTGATTGTTGATGTCTGAGAATTCTTTCATGAAATAAAGTTCAAGCAAAAGGAGGGCACTGTATGTCCAAATAAATTATGATTGAACCCAGTTTAATTTTTGTGGGGTTACATATGAATGGGAAAATGGGCTTTAGCATTTTTATGAGGTCATAACATGTCAGCTCTTGAATAATGACTATGAATAAATATTCTCTTCACAGAATTTTAATCATCTTACTTTTTACTTCAAAGACAGTGCTTTGGTAATATACAAGTACTTACTAGCATTCTTTCATTGTTAAAAATATTTTAGTTTATTATTTCATTGAAAATATGTATCTTCATCCTTCTAATACCAAAATTAAATTATCTCTTCATTATAATTTTACAATGAATCCCTACAGTCCTTATATAATAAATGGAATTCAATATGATCTACATAAAAGACAATAATTTGATGATGTTACTTTGTCATGTTTGTGTGAAATGAATGTTGTTTTTGAATGAGAAGTCCTATGCTGGAAATGGTATGCTGGGGGTAGTATCAATGTGATCTGGTGGACAAAACAATTCTATTCCATTAGAACTGAAAACAATCATTATTATTATTGTTGTTGTTGTTGCTGTTGTTGTTGTTGATTGTTGTTGTTGTTGTTATCTCATATATTACATTCTGGCCACAGTTTCCCCTCTCTCCCCTCTCTTTCCCATATGAGGTATCTCAGATGCAGAATCACCTGCTATGCAAACAGTTTTAGAAAGATCCTAATACTTAACTTTAAAATCTATACTAGCTGGAAAATAATATTTGAATTTAGAAATAAGGACAAAGCTAAAGATTCCTGTTGGACAACGTGAAAAGTTGTAGTGTGAAATATTTCAAGTAGGTATTAAAGGAAATAAGCATTTCCCCTTAGATAAGTTGTCTATATGCCTTCTTTATCAACCAATTCATGCTATTAATCTGTTATATTTATCTTTTTTCTTCATTTTATTGAAAATAGACATTTTTATAAATACATTCCCATTATAGATTTCCTTATCCCACTTCTTCAAAGATTTTATGTACCTTCCATTCTATCTGAATCCACATCCCATTTATTTCTAATGGAAATAAAAAGGATATCTAAATATTAATAATGACAATGATGATGATGATGATGATGATGGTAGTGGTGGTGATGATGATGATATGGAGGAAGAAGGAGGAGGAGAAGAAGAAGAAGAAGAAGAAGAAGAAGAAGGAGAAGGAGAAGGAGAAGGAGAAGGAGGAGGAGAAGAAGAAGGAGGAGAAGGAGAAGAAGAAGAAGAAGGAGAAGGAGGAGGAGGAGAAGGAGGAGGAGGAGGAGGAGGAGGAGGAGGAGGAGGAGGAGGAGGAG
>JADRCC010569597.1:2219-12569 GCA_019843855.1 Hylomyscus alleni | reverse complement strand
AAGGAGGACGGGTGTTCAGAAGTGAGAACAGGCTTGTATAATTTATTCTTATAGAAAAGATTATGAGAAGATTAGAAAATTAATCTAGAGCCTCAACAGTAAGCCTTCCCTGACCTCTTGCTTCAATGAAAACAAAATGTGAACTATGGTCAATATTTACTTAACCCATCCCTGGAATGCTACATCTACTTTAGGAAGTAATTTAAGAACTCACGATAATCAGCCTCATGCCAGAAGTCCTGACTGCCCCAACTGTCAAAGATAATTCTGCTGAAAAAGAAGGCAATACGATCACCACAGAAACAAATGCTGACATCAAATTCTGACCTTCTATTAACAGTAAGATGATTGAATACTTTTCTGTTTTTAGGAAGTCATGACTACTCAAGCAGTCTCAGAGGCTGCAGGACTGATGCCAAGAGCATCTTAGTTTAACCATCATCATTAGCATCAATAGATACTGACTGGGTACCAAGTGGGTGTAGAGAGCATGCCAGCTCAGTGACGGGACAGAGAAAGAGGATGGATGAACGCACAGCAAACAATCAAGAGACTGGGGAGAGACTGACACTGTATACAAGAATGATACAGCAAGGACAACAAGGGAACAGGGTTATTACATGCATGGACACAAGAGCAGTTGCTACAGTCTTCACATTTTGTCATGCACCTCAATTTAGGTTGTTTTGTCTGTTCCCACTAACTCTGAGAAGTCAGCTCTATTTTCAAAATCATTCCATAGAGAGGCAGGGGGTCTAGAAGGGTAAATGAATGAGTCAGAGGTCATACCAGCTGGAAGCAGACCTCTGGTGCTAGAGCCAGCTCTTGTTCTCAACTATGCCCTGTTTGTTAAAAAAAATGAAGCACCCCCCCAAAATATAAAATCACATGACAAGCTAAGAACAAAATAATTATACTTCAGAAGGAAAAAAATACTTGGAAACTGTTGTCTGAAAATGAGAAGCTGAACAGACTTAGCCAGTAGCAGGATGCAGACCCCAAATGATCAGGTTACAATGTTGACTGTCACTTACCAGCTTGGTAACATTAGGCAAGTTATGTATCTTTTCTGTGCTTATAACTCTTGCCAGGATTTGGGCAACTGTGATTAGAATCACATAGTGTCTGGCATGAAGGGGAAAGAATGAGGCAGCAGTCATCATTATCACCCTTCCGGGGAGGAGGAGAAACGTAGGGTTTATTAAGTCTCAGTACCAGGAGCTGTGTCAGATGCTGGACACCCATAATTCATCCACCAGTAAGGAGGAGTGCCATCAAGTGACCTTCTCAAGGTCAGAAGTTAGCAAGCTGGGCAGGGGACTGAAATATGAACTCAGGACTGCTTAAAAGAAAAAGTACAACTGTGTTCTTATTCTTCCCTCTTTCCTTCTATCAGATGTGTTGAGGTTTGGTGGGGAAAGACTCCAGGTGAAGTAAAAGAACGTAAGAAGAACACTGACAATTGTTCTACATAGTTCTCTTGAGTCAGTGGGATTTCAAAATGAAAGACTAGGCAATCTTAAAAGAGCATCATTGCTGAAGGAGGACAAGACTATTCATTCTTAACGAAGAGAGGTATCACCTTGCAGCTCAGGAAGGTCTCTCTGTCTTAGCCGCCCAAACGCTGAGATTATACACATGCCTACTCCTGGCTATTCACTTACCATGTTTTAACTTTTTGGTCTTGCAGTACACTTTTTATTCTTATTTTTTAATTGTTTTATTTTTCATGTGTATAGATGTTTTGCCCATATGTATTATTTGTGTACTACATACATGCTTGGTGGCCAGGGGCCTTCTAGAAGAGAGTGTCAGATCCCCTGGGACCTGGTTTACTTATAGTTATAAGCCACTAAGTAGAGAGTGCGATTGAACCTGGGTCCTCTCAAAGAATAGCACTCCTTTTGTTGTTGTTTTTATTTTGTTTTGTTTTTAAAGACAAGATTTCTTGGTGTGTAGTGCTGGCTGTCCTGGAACTCACTCTACAGTAGGTACTCTAAACCACTGAGATAGACCATCTCTCTAGCTTGTGTTGTTCGTGTACTAATGCAGTCTCATATGAGTTCTTCCTGTTCTGGCAAACATTATGTTCACATAGGTACATTCCTCTAGACCCAGTCACATTTGTACAAAAAGTTCTTGTGCCAGAAAAAGTCTTCTATAGGAATGAGTCACTTTAAGAAGTAAGTAGATGGGCTGGAGAGATGGCTCAGCAGTTAATAGCACTGGTTGTTCTTCCAGAGGTCTTGAGTTCAATTCCCAGCACGCACATGGTAGTTCACCACCATCTGTAATGGGATCTGATGCCCTCTTCTGTCATGAAGGCAAGCAATACAAATAGAGCACTTATATAAATAAATAGATCTTAAAAAAATAAGTAGGCCTATATAGTTGGTTTCTACAAACTGAAAACTACAAGAGAACAACTCTAAGAGTTAATCTCTGTAAGAACTCAGGGAACTTCCTATGGGAATTCCTGGCCTTGGCAAAAGGTTTTGTATTCATGGGCTGAGAGTGGTAACAACCAGCTACAGGTTAGCATCTTGCAATTGAGCACTGCACATATCCGAAACCAAAGCCTGAGCTGGCAAAGTGGTGCAGTGGGCAAAGGCGCCTGATGCCAGGGCAACCGAACAACTGCAAGTTGTTCTTTAGCTTCTGTGTGAGCACCCCTCCCCCACAAGAAGAAAAGCATAATAAAAACAGCTGGCCTTGAACTTACTTTGTAGTCCAGGCGGGCCTTGAAGTTTCTATCCCTGCCTCCTAAGTAGCTTTCACCACCACCAGTACACCCAGTACAACCTAATCCTATTTTCTGCCATCTGGTTTTCTTGCCTCCACTAAGTATCAGTAAGAGGAAAAAGAGTTCCAATTAGATATGTAACATTAAACCTATGACCAATTATGTGATCCAGGGGTATTAATATTTAACAACACGCATAGAGCAAAGCATTAGAACCAGTAGCATAGAAATAAAGAACATGCTGATAAAATACAGACTTGTGCTAGTGTTAGGTCTATTAAGTTTCCTGAGGTACTGCTCTCAAATCGAGTTGCTAGCAGGAGACACAGCTGGTCTGTGAAGTAGCTAAGCGCCCCACTGATTCCCCATATCCTCCAATTAAGGTGAGTCTGATGTATTTATAGTGGCTTCGGAAACCTCCAGGTCTCCACGTAGCACATGCATCCTGGTATCTAGCAACCTTAAAAAAAATAAAAACGGAGTCACAACAGTGGGACATGACAGAATAGATCAAATACATCCAGTCCCAGAAGTTTCCTTAAACCCCCACACCTGAATTAAGCCTGGCAGGCAGCTCACAATCAGAGGTTAAGCAGAAGGCTAAGCAGTTTGGGAGATGATAATAGGGTTCCCAGGCTTTTCAGAGGCTCAAATTAGGCGTGCCTTTGTAGATCTGATCCTCTGAAGTCCAGAGCTGGTGTGTTTCATTCGCCCCAGCTGGGAGGTCTAGAGATATATTTATATTTTAATGGAGAGGTGAAAGATTAGAGTGGAGCTCTCCCATCCCCCACATCACCTGGAACAGAGGTGTTTCAAAGAGCTGGTGTGAATAAGTTGTTCCAACTACGGTGACTCTCTTTAAAGGAGAGAAGGGAAAAATTCCAACTGAGTCAGAACTTTTAAACAGCCTCTTTTTAAAAATAACCTTAGGATTCTGTCATAGACTAAAGCCTGGGTAACCTTCATGTGGGCCGGAAGGGCTGGCAGAGGCCCTAAAGATGTGACAATTGTTACAGGGAGGAGGTTCTTGAGGTTTCAGGCTGAAGGAGCAATTTATGCCAAAAATCTACTTAATGAGAAAGAGTTGGTAAAAGTCATGGAAAAGCAGGAAGGTCCGCGGAGGATGCAGTCTGGACAGATGGTTCAGCCGTGCTACTGAGCTGTAGTAACCATTATCTTCAAAGAACACATGGTACTAGAGTTAGTCCATTCCAAATTAAGAGCTAAGACCTTTAAACTTTTCTTAAATGTTTGGCCTACATGTAGGTCCATGCACCCCATGAATGCTTGGTTCAGTGCTCAGCAGGAGGGGTTGGATTGATCCTCTGGGGTTGGCTTTACCGATTCAAACCTGGATCCTCTAGAACAACCACCAGTGCTATCGTGCTAGCCCAACAACTGAAAACCTTACTTTTACAAAATTCTACTCTATGGTTGGAGAGATGGCCACTCAGCAGTTAAGAGCACTGTCTGCTCTTCCAGAGGACCACCCTCACGGCGGTTCACACGTGTAGTGAGAACTTTGTTTTTGTTTTAATCCCAGATGTGGGATATAGAGCTGCTTCAGATTGCCCATAGCAGCTAGAGTTTGAATCATGCTCTAGCAAGAGTGTGGTTTTGCCAGTACAGATCGTTTCTGCAGTTGTGTGGCATTTGGAATTCTGGGGACTCTTCAGAGGGAACATAAATGCAAGGCCCTGAGAGGCAGAGGTGGTGGTGGTTGCCTGCTGCTGGTCACAGTTTATTAAGTAGTCGTGTGCAAGGAAGAAAGAAGAAATTAGGTATCTGAACGGCAAAGATCAGACTTGCCCTGAGGACTCAATGCCCCTCATCAGCAGGAGGAACAGGTTGCCTCTGTTCTCCTCTGTCCTTTCTTCCCTTCTATCTTGAGTTAGGGTGTTGGAAATGGTGGAAGAAAGAAATCAACAAAGTAGTCAAAACCAGGCTACAAGTGGCCACTTGTAGCAGCAGGGGAGGAAGTCTGGGCTGAGGAAATAGGATCGCGATGCCCTGATCTGAGGCTCGACTATCACTCTCAAGCTCTATCCCCACCCCCAAACCCTACCCAACTCCTCCAGCCCTGCCACAGTCCTAGAGCTTTTCAGGGGGCACTTACCAACCACACTCCCATTTAGGCATAAAGACTCCCAGCACCAAACCACTGCTCGGGGGTAACCCTCTGGCCAGCAAGTGGGGAGGACCCAGCAGTCTTTGCAGACTAGAAGGGACAACTACTAATGACTTATGTGACCAGGACTGATGTGGGTGCAGCAGGGTGCAAACCTGGGACCACTCCTAAGTTCAGGGACATGTGTGGATAGGGAGATGGCGTGGGAATAGCCTCTCCTTTAGTTCAAAGCTTATCTACAATAGAACCTTAAGGCTCACAGTCGAGTTTGTCAAGAGGCTTGGGGGTCAGTCAGCACAGAGGGGATCGGAGCTAGAGAGTGGCTAAAGAAGCGTCGTTCCTCAGAACAGACTTCTCCTCCCTCTCCTTTCAGCAGCAAATGCCTGCTACACACTTCTGTCTGTAGGTCCAGCTCCAGGAGATCCAACACACTCATAAACACGCACGCAAACAAAACATCAGTACACATAAAACAAAAATAAATCAGTGAAAATTGACGGCTTGATGGCACCTGCCTTTAATCCCAGCACTTGGAAGGCAGAGGCAGGAGGATCTCTGTAAGTTTGAGGCCAGCCTGCTTACAGAGCGAGTTCTAGGACAGCGAGGGCTACTACAGTGAGAAACCCTCTCTCAAAAAAACCCAAAAAATAATTAATCGATTATTTTAATTTAATTCCCTCTAGGGCTGGAGAGATGGTCAGTGGATATTGCTCTTATAGAGAACCTGACTTGATTTCAAGCGCCCATACTGGGCAGCTTACAACCATCTCTAACTCCCATTCCAGGGTATCCAGGGCCCTCTTTGGCCTCCATGGGCATCTGCACTTACATGAACATATCCCATATACACGTGTGTGTATCTCAATCATACACATACACATAATTTAAAGACAAACAAATAAACAAAAACTCAGAGGCTAGAAAGCCAGCTTAGAGATTAAGAGCAATCTCTAGTACCCCAGAGGATTGAGTCTGCTTCCCAACACCTATGTTGGGCTTCTAGGAGCAGGTGGGAGGCCTCTTAGGGCTTCCATGGGCATACACATAGACACACATACACATAATCTAAAAAAAAAATCTTGGCCGGCCGGGCAGTGGTGGCGTACGCTTTTAATCCCAGCACTTGGGAAGCAGAGGCAGGCGGATTTGAGTTCTAGGACACAGAGAAACCCTGTCTCAAAAAACAAAGAAAAAAAAATCTTAAAAATTAAAAAGATAAAACTTACACGCCTTCTTCACCATATCCAGAGTAGGCTTGTTACTCCCAGAACTCTGTGAATGTCTGTCTGGCACTCATGAATACACAGTGGTTATTTTATTTTATTTTATTTTATTTTATTTTATTTTATTTTTTATTTTTTGGTTTTTCGAGACAGGGTTTCTCTGTGTAGCCCTGGCTGTCCTGGAACTCACTCTGTAGACCAGGCTGGCCTCGAACTCAGAAATCCGCCTGCCTCCGCCTCCCAAGTGCTGGGATTAAAGGCGTGCGCCACCACGACCCGGCTTACACAGTAGTTATTGCCTGCACAAGACCCAAATAAGATCAAGCCAGTCAACTTTCCAGTATACCGAGGAGCTATTTACAGTTGATAACTGCTGGGAGATGAAGTCAGGCTTTTTTAAGGGTGGGGCCTCTGATGGGTAGACTATACTCCAATGGATGGCCTCAAACACATTATATATGGGCAGTGCAAATTGGACTGTATGGTTCATTAAAAAACAATGTAAAACAAAAACTATAGAGGACACAAAATTTTGAAGAGTAGGAAGGTGGGGGTGGGGGTGGGGGTGGGGGTGAGAGGATGGCAGGTAAATATGATCAGAATACAAACATATTTTAAGAAAGGAAGTCCACTTACTCATGTTGATGCCATCAGACACCCATGTGCTTCACAGGCCCTGCTACTTTTTTATAGTGTCCCTGAGTTCTAGCTCTGTGAGGCCTTTGCTCTCCTGCCTACCTGTCTCATTTTAGTCTTTGAAATAACCGAGGCAGGTACCACTATTATTTAAACTTCATAGTGAGGAAACCGAGGCACCGTGAGATTATGAAACATGCTCGAGATCACACAAGCAGTAAGACATAAAGAAAATCTTCAAACCTAGGAGCCAACTTCAGAATGCCAGCTTCTGTCACTGCAGGTTTCCCTTCCTTGACCTCAGGCTAGCAGGATTCTGAACCAATCATAAGGATTTTGAAATAAACCTAGAACAATGGTCAATACCAAGAACACTTATTGGAGGAGCCACCACGTCTTTGTATTCACAAGAAAGGGAGCCATGTGGCTGGACAGTCTAATATCAGAATACTCTGGCAGGGCATGATGGTGCATATATTTGGGAGGTAGGAACAGGGGGACTGCCTTGAGTTCAAGACAAGCCTGGCCTATACACAGAAGACCCTGTCTCAAAAAACAAACCTAAGCCCAACCAACCAAAAAAAAAAAAAAAAAAAAAAATCAAAAGCCAAAACCAAAATATGGAAATAGGGAATGAAGGACAATTTTCATATTCCTATGTCTGGTCTGCCAACTCACTTTAGAATAAAGAGAAAAAAAATAAAACTGATCCAGAGCAAGGAGGGAGCGAAAAACATAGGGACCAGAGTTCAGTGCCAGCAGACAGAGAAAAGCTGGGCACAGCGGCATGCTGTAGTATCTGTTAGGGAAACACAGGCAGGAAACCCTCTGGGACTTGCTGGTTAGTCAGGTCTAGCTCAGTCCATGAGCTCTAGAGTCAGTGAGAGACCTGGCCTTTACAAACTTAGAGAGTTTGATCCCAGCACTCAGGAGACAGAGACAGGAGAATCTTTGGAGTTCAAGGTCAGCTGGGTCTACAAAGCAGGTTCTAGAACAGCCAGGGCTGTTACACTGAGCAATACTGTCTCAAACAAACAAACAAACAAAACAAGACAACAACAACAAACCAAAATAAAACTATTTTATTTTGGAAAGCAATTGAGAAAAACATCTGATATTGATCCCTGGCTTTCACACTTAGAACCGCACACAGAGGCACACAGAAAATTAACGAAAACAAACAAAACCCAAAAAGTGAATAAAGCAACTTATTATAACATTCAGAGAATGAGAAGCATGTGAGTTTGTAAACTATTAGAAATGCCTCCTCTACACTATGAAGATATTATGCAAACATGTCCAAAAAAAAAAAAATCCCCTGGCTAAGAAGGCACTTAATAGGGCTAGTCACTGAAACAGTTCCAGTTGAGCACATGAGAAAGGCTGTGATACAGTCACATAAAAATTACCTAGCTGAGCATGGTGGTGCATGCTTTTAATCCTAGAATTTGGGAGGCAGCAGCAAGTGCTTGAGTTTGAAGTCAGTTTGGTCTACATATTGATTTCCAGGCCAGTTAGGGCTACACAATGAGTCCCAGTCTTTAAAAATTAAAAATAAGCCAGGTGGTGGTGGCGGCGGCGCACGCCTGTGATCCCAGCACTTAGGAGGCAGAGGCAGGCGGATTTCTGAGTTCGAGGCCAGCCTGGTCTACAGAGTGAGTTCCAAGACAGCCAAGGCGACACAGAGAAACCCTGTCTTGAAAATACAAAACAACAACAACAACAACAACAACAACAAAACAATAAAAATACCTGCTGGGTTAAATGCCCATTATCTATCTAGAATTCAAAAGTAGAACAAGCAGGCTACTGAAGAACACAATGCTCTTTGTGCAATGAGCTATTGGTGTTATATATTTTTATAGAATAAAACCAGTGCCTTTAACTGATTTAGCTGGATTGAGAAAATGGAAAACCCACTCTATCAAACTATTTCCTATAGAATAGATGTGAACAGAAAGTTCTGAAAAGCTAACTTTAGTCTCAATCACTTTTTACAGATTTTTGTTCTTGTTTTGTTTTTCTAGACAGGGTTTCTCTGTGTGTAGCCCTGGTTGTGCTGGAACTCACTCTGTAGACCAGACTGGCCTGGAACTAGAGATTTACCTGCCTCTGCCTCTCATGTGCTGGGACTAAAGGTGTGTGCCACAATCCCCAGTTTATTTACTGATTTTAAATAATGGAAACAGATCAATCTATTTCCAATTTACACTGCACAACAACCAACAGTAATCCAGGTTATTAAAAAGAGATCTTAGAATATTAAATATTGAATAGGTTTCACATTAGGAAGTTTTACAATTATTTTTTCTTTCTTTTAGAAGATTCTACATCTTAAACCAAGCACAGCAGTCATATGGTACATTCCCAGAACTGAGGAGGCTTAGGCGGGAAAACTGCCATGTTTGAGGATACATAATGGCGTTGGGATACATAATGAAAATTTCTCATCCAAAAAATGGCCTTTCTCCAAACTCATACAGATCTGCCAGTCTCCGGCTCCCATATGCTATCAATCTCAGGATTGAACCTGGTTTTAAATAATCTTAAAGTCATTTATAGATTGATCAAGAGTAAGAGTGTGTGTCTATATATGCATGCACACACCACAGCTTGCCTATAGAGGTCAAATGACAACTTTGGGGAGTTGGTTGTCTTTTTCCACAACGGGGGTTGGTTCTGGGGATCAAACTGAAGTTAAGTTATCAGGCCTGGCTCAAGCATTTTTTAATAGTCTTTATCTCAATGTGATGTATGTGACTTTTCCAAAGGACACAGTGAATCCTTGCATACTGTGGTTTAAACTAAACTTCCCCTGCCAGATTCTCTTATAAAAGAATAACAGTTAAAACATGCTCTAATTCACTTTAAATAAAATGAATTCTAAACTCTTGCCATACCCAGCTGAAGGAAAATTCCAACCATAAATACAAGACTTTATTTATTCTCATTCTTTACATTCCCCCTCCTTTTCAAATCAAGTCCACAGAGAAGAAAATTTCAACCTAGATTTCAACTGAAATGAAAGTGAAAGCATTAATAAATACATGGACAAGGGACTCTGGTTTGTAGATATTGTCAATTTCAAACAATGCTTTCTGAAGACAAGCAAAACAGCAGTGTGCCAGAGCAAGCAAGCTATGTTCTCTTTTAACAAATGGTCAGCTCTAAATCTCATCAGCCCTGCAATGAGAAGCACGGTGACTTTGCAAGCAGAGAGGAATTGGTGTGCTTCAATGAGAGCCACTGACCTTTTCTGAAGCATGCCTGAGCTTCCCCATAGAAATCAATGGAATAAAAGGTCATTCTGTTTAAGTGTTCGAATGGAAAATTCCTTTTCCTTTTAAAGCAAACTAATTTATTGTATAGAATGTCACAAATTAAAACTACCTCAATTTCAACTTAAAACTGACTTAAAACTCATGGGCCCCGGAGAGATAGTTCATTGGGTAAGAATGCATACTGCTCTTGCAAGGGACTGAAATTCAGTTTCTAGTACCCTGAAGCAGATGGCTTACTACTGCCTGTAACTCCAGTTCCAGAGGGATTGGACACATCTGACCTCATGTAGAAACACACACACACACACACACACACACACACACACACACACACACACA
>JADRCC010569592.1:451-10533 GCA_019843855.1 Hylomyscus alleni | reverse complement strand
CACACACACACACACACACACACACACACACCGATTCCTTGCAATAACTGTCTTCTAGTTTCGCACCTGCAGTGCGAGCCCTCAGAGGAAAAACAATTGCCTGTCAGCCTCTGTCATGGAAGCAGCTCTGGGTCAAAGCAGGTCCTGCAGAATCAGCAACAGTCAGTAGAGGCCTCAAGAACACCATCCTACAGATCAGCCCACTTCCCTGAGTGGGCTGGCAGAGTGTGGTGGCAGAAGTTTATAATCTCAGCACACATGAGCTGAGGCAGGAAGATCACTGTGGGTCTGAGATTAGCCTGGGCAGCACAGTGTAAATTTCATGGCAGCCTGGGCTACAACACAACTCGTCTCAAAAACATTCTAAAAAGAAAAGAAAACCAACCTCTCTTCTCAAGAAGGTAAGTACTCAGTACTTGTTAAAGGTTTTTTGTTATCATTGTTGGTTTTTGGGAGAGGGGCTATTTGCTTGCTCTTCTGCTACAGAATCTCATATATCCCACACCAAGCTGAGACAGAGATCCGAAAATGGATGCATGGTTTATAATTTAATATTTCCTATATACTCGGCATTATGATTGAAAAGTCAGCAAACTTTTCAGTGTGAAGTAGTTTTTAATTTAGTTTTTGTTGTTTTGTTTGAGATCTTCTTTTTCACTGTGTAGTCAAGGATAGTCTTGAATTCCTCATCTTCTGGTTCCTGTTTCCCAAGTGCTGGAGACATAGATGTGAACTGCCAAACCTGATTGTTGTTTTTGTTATTGTTGCTGTTGTTTTTGTTTGGTTGAGAACTTGGAGGCTTTGTTTTGTTTTAGGTTTTTTGTTCTTTGAGAGAGGATTTTATATAGCCCAAGGTGGCCTCAAACAGAAAGCAACCGCCCATTCTGGCTCAACCTTCCAAGTGCTAGGATTATAGCCTTATATCACAACATTGTCTCTCTTTAATTCTTATTGGTTAAATCCCTATTGTCTAAATCATGCTATATAATTTATATTTTGAAATTATAGGACTGGGAGTAAAGCTTTTATTTAGCATGCTTAAGATCCTGGGTTCAATTCCCCAGCACCACAGTAACATTTAACAGCAAAATGTACTTGTTTTTAAGTATATTAGGGGAAAATTCCAGCACTAAAGATTCAAAATGGGGCAGGAAATTATAGAATGTTTTCCTAGCACTAATGGAACGGTGAGTTCGATCCCCAGAGCCACATAAACTTGGCACAAGCTTATAACTCTAGAGACAAGAGGATCATATCAGAAGTTCAAGGTCAAGATCTTTCTTCATAACAAGAGTTCAAGATCATCTTGATATACTTGAGACCTTGTGTTCAAAAGGGGGGGGGGTGTGGCCAGGCGGTGGTGGCACACGCCTTTAGTCCCAGCACTTGGGAGGCAGAGGCAGGCGGATTTCTGAGTTTGAGGCCAGCCTGCTCTACTGAGTGAGTTCCAGGACAGCCAGGGCTACACAGAGAAACCCTGTCTCGAAAAAACAAAAAACGAAAAAACAAAAACAAAAACAAAAAGGGTGGTGAGGGCACATGAATACAAGTGCTCACCCACAAGTGTAGGATAAAATATTCAGTTAAAGAAAAACATTAACAATGCAAATGTGACCAGAAATTATAGGAATTCAGAAAACAATGGCTTCATACTGTTTAGCACTTTCTTCTAATAACTTAAGCACTTTTTCTCATCTAACTCTGAGACAAAGCTGAAACTGATTTGTTTTCAAATGTTACATTTCTTCAATACTCTTTGCTTCCAAAACTTTTCCCACTGTAGCTGGGGTAGAGCTCAGCGTTAAGAGTTCTTGCCACACGTACATGGCCCTGGGTTCCATGCTTAGCTTCAAGATAAGAAAAGAAGTATGTAAATACATTTAAAACATATCCCATTGATAATGTGATAGTTTACTGCGCTCTCTTCTCATAGCTTTCTACCTGCTGTTCATAAGTTACATTATTTTAACCAGAGAAACATGATATAGCTTTAAAAAAAACCTACCAAAATATTTCTATAAACAACATAAAAGGATTCCAGTTTTTCCTAATCTTTGCCACTCTTATCTATTCTTTGGAGTATCCAAATGGGTAGCAGTGATCTTTTATCTTGCTTTCATTTGCATTGTCCTTATGACTACTGATGTTGTCTTCTTAGCTGTTAACTTTTTTATTGCTGTTTGTTTGATGTAATAGGGTTGACTGTAGGATATTCCACATGATAGCTTGGTAGACAAGACTAGATCACTTACATATAGCTCCAGCCCCCCCCCCCTTTTTACATGTGTGTGCATGTAATACCACCAGTAACTCATGTTCTTAATTATCTTTCTTCAGAGACCACAGTCTTCACACTGAAAGATGTGCAGGATCATAGCAGATACATCTACTTTTGTAGAGATAGTTTGTTTAAAACACTCTGGCCTTGGGAAGTAATATATATTACATATATACGTATACATTATGTATAAAGACAAAGTGATAGATAAAATGAGACAGTTCATATATATGTGAATGATTTTTTTCTGTAAACATTTCTTTGTTGTCATACTTAGGCCTTAATCATCTTTGTCTTGTCATGTAGTCACACCTCCTCCATTTATTGTAGCTCAGAAGACTCTGAGGGCCCTCCATAACAGATGTTACTGCCATACTAATGGACCTTTAAGACTGTGAAATAGTGGCTGGAGAGATGGCTCAGTGGTTAGGAGCACTGTCTGCACTTCCAGAGGTCCTGAGTTCAATTCCCAGCAACCACATGGTGGCTCACAACCATCTGCAATGGGATCTGATGCCTTCTTCTGGTATGTCTAAAAACAGTGACAGTGTACTCACATACATAAAATAAATAAATCTTTTTTAAAAAAAAGACTGTGAACTAAATAAACTTCTTTTCTTTATATATCACCCAGTGTCCAGTATTTTGTTATCATTACAGAAAACATACTAATACAGAGTTCTCTGAACACGACAGGCGATAAGCAAGCTAGCTATTATGTCCTTTCCAAATAGCCTCAATGTTCCTATTTAATAGATAGCAACAAGATTTTAATAGTACTGCCCTCAAAACTGATCCTATAATACCTGAAGCGACTCTTATTAACTGATTAAATGAGAAATATAAAGCTCTAAAGACCTAAAGTTCACTCAATTTTTTTTTTAAATTTTTAAGATTTTGAAGCATTTAGATTTCGGGTTTCCAGGTTAGAAGTGTTCAGCATGTTTTGTTTAGCACTGCTGTGTAAGGGGATACCCTGAGGAAGGCAAGCCATCACTGCCAGTAATTTAGGGAGCTCACTTTCGGTCATCACTGGCATGTCACAGGTCTGCACTGCTTCCGGTTTCTCTGAGTAGCTTCATTTTTCACTCAAGATAGCTGGAATATTAGAGCAAATCAAACTTTTGGAACCAAAGGAATCAAAATCCTGGCTTACTAAACTTTATGATTTGGGATAAGTTGGTTACATTTCAATGTCTTTACTTTAAAATAAGAAAAAGATTTCTAGAAAAATCAATGCTACCCAAAACACATTATTTTGTCTCAAATATTCTAAATACTTTTCCAACACTAATTACCTCACAAAGCAATGGCGTACAGAATACTGTTATTCCACAAAGCAAGCCACATGTGGCTCAAACTTGTCTGTGCTTAGTTTTGTTGTTGCTGCCTGTCAGAGGGCAAGTTGTCCAAGTCCGGCCTTTCCCCTGTAGGGCAGGCTGGCCATGCTGACCTCTGCCTCTTCAGTGCTGGGCTGACAGGTCTGCAGCAGCACACTCTGCACAGATCAGGTTTCTGACTGTTACTCCAGCTGCCCTAGGCCTCTTCAGTGCTGGGCTGACAGGTCTGCAGCACCACACTCTGCACAGATCAGGGTTCTGATTGTTACTCCATGCTCTTTGGTAATTTAAAGTGGCTCTAATTCTATATTTTGTTTTCTTTTGCTTTGCTTTTTTTTTTTTAAAGATTTATTTATTGTTATATGTAAGTACACTGTAGCTGTCTCCAGACACACCAGAAGAGGGCATCAGATCTCATTACAGATTATGAGTCATCATGGGGTTGCTAGGATTTGATCTCGCGACCTTCAGAAGAGCAGTTGGTGCTCTTACCGGCTGAGCCATCTCATTAGCCCTTTGTTTTGCTTTTTAAAGAATGCTGACATCAGCTGGGCAGTGGTGGCGCACGCCTTTAGTCACAGCACTTGGGAGGTGGAGGCAGGCGGATTTCTGAGTTTGAGGCCACCCTGGTCTACAGAGTGAGTTCTAGGACAGCCAGGACTACACAGAGAAACCTTGCCTTTAAAAAAAAAAAAAATGCTGAAATCCCTCCATGCCTTCAACTAGATATTCATTGGGATCTCATCTTTTGTCACATGACTCTCTATGTGTTGATTCTGCATTTTTTTAAATTTATTATTATATGTAAGTACACTGTAGCTGTCTTCAGACACATGAGAAGAGGGCATCAGATCTCATTATGGATGGTTGTGAGCCACCGTGTGGTTCCTGGAATTTGAACTCAGGACCTTTGGGAGAGCAGTCAGTGCTCTTAACCGCTGAGCCATCTCTCCAGCCCTTGATTCTGCATTTTTAAGAAACAAATATATAGCCTGGTGATAGTGGTGTGGTTGCACATGCCTTTACTTCCAGCATTAAGGAGACAGGAGGTCAGCCTGGTCTACAAAGTGAGTTCCAGGACAGCCAGGGCCACACAGAGAAACCCTGTCTCAAAAGTAACAAAACAAAATGAAAAAAAAAAAAAGGAGCAAATATATAGGCTTTGTGGCATAGCAGAGAGCCTCTGAATCCTGACGTTGAAACGGGGAAGGCTGGCAATCTCCAGAACTGTGCTGTCCTGTCTGTGTGACTGCTATTCTGTAATCCTCCTTCTGAGCCTCCCTGGTTGTAGTTTACAGACACAGGGCTGGAGCCACTACATATGTCGCTCCCAACCCAAATCCACCTTTGAAATCCCATGCTAACTGCCACTCCTGCACAGTTCTCATAGCGGTGCAGCTTCAAAAAAAAAAAAAAACGAGAGAGCGAAATATATCTTCAACAGTTTTCATGTATTTGTTCCTGCTTTGTGTTCACTTAAAAAGGCAAAACACTGTATTTCTCCTTCAGTAAGATAAGATAAAATAAAATAAAAGGTTAGGCAAAGTGGTGTACTCAGGAGACAGAAAACAGATCTCTTGAGTTTGAAGCCAGCTTGGTTTACATATTGCCTGTCTCAAAGAATAAAAGCCAAGGGCCAGTGAGATGCCTCAGCTGTTTAGAGAAAAGAAATTTGTTGCTGCCAGGCCTTCAGGCCTGAGCATGGCCCCCGGGACTCACCTGGTGAAAGGAGAGAACGGATGTCTGTTCTGTGCCTTACTCTACTGTGTGCATAGTGACATACAAGCATGCACATGCACTGCACACACAAATAAATGTAGTAATTTCTTTTTAGACAAGCAAAACAAAATTGCACATGTCCCAAACATGGCAGCACATAACCACTAGCTAATGCTAGCACTGGAGTGGAGTGGTTAGGGGTGTAGACTGAGACTGGAAGACTGCTGTGAGTTTACGGCCAGCCTGGGCTACATGTATTCCATTAAGGAGAGTGAGATCTGGTCTCAAAGCAAAATCATTTTATATCTTACTGTGTTTATCTTTTTTTAGATCCTTTATGAAGAAATCTTCCTCTCCTATCCTTATTTTCTTAAAGCAGTGATCCTTAATCTGAACAGAGAATATAACAAAGAATCCATGGATTAGTTCAAAAAGTCTAACTATAAACAGAATTTTGTCGTATTTATTTTCCAAGAGAGTTCAAACTGTTGGTTTTTTTTTTTTTTTTTTGAAGGCTCAGGAAGAAAAAAAAAAGAGCTAAGAACTACTTCGTAAAGATACTGCTGTGAAATGACAACTATGAGAAATAAAATTTAGTACATAACCTTTACTGATTATTTTTCATCACCTCAACTCTGTCAAGATATTCCACTTATTTTAAAAAAGAAAATACTCATGCTAAAAGCAATGCTCCAAATGATGAGATTACAAAAACCAGTCAATGGGGCTAGAGAGATGGCTCATTGGGTTAGAGCACTCCATGCTCTTCCAGAGGACCCAGGTTCAGTGGCAGCTCTCAACCGTCTGCAACTCCAGCTCAGAGGACCTGATGCCTTCTTCTGACCTCCCAGTGTACCAGGCATGAGTGTGGAGCAGGGACACACAGGCAAGCAAAATACCCATACATAAATATATCTTTTTTTTAAATATAACAGCTTCTGCTTTCTGATTAAGTTTTATTTTGCTACACATCAAATTTCATTTTATCATTAAATAATTTGCATAAACTATTATCTTCAGGGGCTGGCGAGATGGCTCAGCTGTTAAGAGCACTTGCTGCTCTTCCAGAGGTCCTGAGTTCAGTTCCCAGCACCTACATGACCAGAAGGACTGCAGACTGAGTGGATCTAACCCCCTTTCCCAGCCTCCACAAGCACAAGATACAAAGTCTCTGTACATATAGACATGAAGACAAAACATTCACACACATTATATAAATAAACAAATCTTTAAAAATAAATATCTTCAGTCTTTGGAGAATGTTATATCCCTGTCTCAAATAAAATACAGAATCACTCTATATACTAAACTATCAACAAACGTTTAATGAATACTGTGTCAGGCAATAAATTTGATCCTATTGACTACGTAGATTCTTAGATCTCTACCTTACTGTCTCAATCCATAAATACAGGTTAGAACATCTTTCCATGTGTATGTCCACTAACTTGCATAGTACCTAAATCTTAATGAAAACTCAGTATTTAAATGAACTATGTAACAACACAAAAGACAAAGATACTGTGGAATAAAAAAGCAGCAGTTTCTTGTTTGGATCACCTAGGTTAGAGTATGATAAGACTCTTCCACTGATGCCAAAAGAACAGTAACAAAATACCAACAACTTCAGAACATACATCTTTCTAATAACTTTTCCCTTGGATAAATAAGACAAATCTTATATGCTACCACAAAAAAAGGATGCTAACTGACGGCAAAATGAGTGAGACTCGAAGGCCTTTTAAGTAATGTTATGATATCTGACAGATTTACAAGCCAACGATATTCCCACTGACGTTAAGTTTCTGGGGAATTGTTACAGAATCAGTTTTAAGAAACAGCAGGGAACAGGGGAGGGGTTGGGGGTGGGCACAGCTAGAGTAGAGAAGAAAACTTGCCTAGTTTTCAGAAGGCCTTGAATTCTATTTGTAATGCTAGGGAGAGACTTGGAGGAATGGGGACCCAACGACACTTCACCCAGAAAAGGGGAACAAAGAAAAAAAAAGAAAATGCATGCTAAGCATTTAGACTTGGACTTAGTGGACCGATCTATGAGTTCTCGCAATTGACAATACAGTTAGTCAGCCTGCACGATTGGACGTGCACGTTTGGCTACTGCAATTCACATATGTCGGGGGTATTGTTCCTTTCTTGAAAGTTCCAAGCAAACATCCTGTCTGCTGCAGCCTTTTCTGGGTGCCGCTACCCTTCAGTTATTGCTGTGTTTTTTGTTTTCTGGTTTGTTTTTGTTTTTTGTTTGTTTTTTTTTTTTAAAGAGGAACATCAACAAGTATTTAGGAGCGGCCTATAAAGAACTTTTCACCCCTAGCCGCAGCCCACGATCCTCCCACCGAAAGGCCGGAGAAGCACCGCCCAGCTGGGCCGCGCAGGGGCTGCGAGCCACGCCCGGATGCGCGGTGGCCAGGACCCGGCCGCCCAAGGGTGGAGACAGGGTGCGGCTCGGCCTCACCTCCACCGCCTGGCCCAGCTCCAGGTCGAAGCCCACCACACACACGCAGTGTAGCCAGGCCGAGAAGCCGTCCCAGCGCAGCAGGCCCCGGCGGCCATCGTCCTCCTCATCGTCCTCCAGCGCGACTCCCGCCGCTGCAAGGGCCGCCGCCTCGCGCCCCTCGGCCCCGTCCTCGTCCAACGACCCGCGGGAACCGGACCCGAAGACCGCCGGGCCCCGCAGAGCCATCCGCCACCCCCTATCCGCTCCAGCCGCCTCCGCCGCGGACCGCGCCGCAGAGCGCGCAGGCCTCCGCGCACGCGCACCGAGGGCTGCCGCAGCCGCTCTGGACTCCCTAGATAGGGGCGCGGCCACGAGCCACGTGACCCTGGGAGCCGGGTTCAGAGTGTTTCCCTACAAGCTGCCTCTGCCTCTGCCTCTGCCTCTGCCTCTGCCGCTCGCTCAGACTGACCCACTCGTTTTATAGCTCTTTAAACTGAAAACAGTGGCTCAGGAATTGTCTTCTCGGCTCCACAACAATACAGCAATGAATTATTCTTGGAATGACACAGTTCATTATTAAAGTATTACTAAAACATAATGGTTAACAGTCGTTTAAACTTTTTACTCTGTGCCAGTGGATATGCTAAGTTCAAATAGAAATATTAACTCTTTATTAAACATATCAATATTGTTAAGTGTTGGATCGGTCTTTCTTTTTTTCTTAGCTATGTCTTTCATAGTCCCAACTGGCCTCTGGCTCATGGCACTCCTATGTCAGCCACCCAAGATTCTGGGTTTAGTGGCATAGGCCACCACCTCTGGCTAATTTTTGTTCACAGATAAGGAAATTGAAATTCTGAGAGGCTTCATGAGTAAGCCCCGCAAGTTTAAGAACTCGAAGGCAAGCCTACGTTCACTCCTGCAGTCCACTGATAGAGATGTGTACTTTCCCTCTCCCAGACTCTCCCTACCAAGGCAGCTCCCATCTTTATTGGTCTGGCGGACTCACTCAACTCTTACGCATATCCAGACTTTCTTGGAATCTCAAGTTGGGCGGTCACCTTTGGACTACGCTATCTGAGCACTGGAGGAAGGGCCTGATTTCAAGCTGCTTTGTTAAGAGGTCAGACCTGACTGGGCAGAGATCTGCCCTGATGAATTGCTATTGATTATTGGCATAGCATGATACCACTAAGTAGGATTTATTCAGCACCTGCTAGAATTTATTCATCAAAAGTAATTAGAAAACGTGGTAATACCTAATAGGAAAGTGCGCAAAAGACGATTGATAACATACAATGGATTTTTCAAAACCCATTCCCATACCTGAGTCTTTCAACAACCTCAAAAGGCAGTGCTATTACTGTTTCTATTTTACATAGAACAAAGCCGGGCTCCAAGGGATGACTCAATGGTTAGGCGCTCTTGCTGCTTTTGCAGAGGACCAGGTTCAAATCCCAACACCCACATGGTGGATCACAACTATCTTTAACTCCAGTTCCAGGGGATCTAATGTCCTCTTCTCAGCTCCAAAGACACCAGGAATGTGTGTGGTACACTTACACGAATGCAGGCAAACAAAACATTAAAACACATAAAAATTCTTGACCATCATGAAATGGTTCATCTCTTGATGGTCAAGTATTCTCAAACGTCAGCAGTAGTGTATGCTGAAGACTTTCTTAAAGATTTCTTTATTATTTTTATTTTTTATATATGAGTGTTTTGCCTGTATGTATGTATGGGTACTGAAGTGGAGTTTGGTTTGCACAGAGGCCAGAAGAGGGTGCCAGATCCTCTGAGTTAAAGACGTTTGGAAACTCCACCATGGTGCTGAGAACCAAACCTTACTCTTCTTCAAGATCAACAAGTTCTTAACTGCTGAACCATCTATCTCTCTAGCCCCACCTGGAAACTTTTGATAGCACAGAATTAACTGGAGGCAACATTTAAATGAGAAACTGTCTTTGACGAAAACAACTGTGACAAAGAACCAGTACAGTTCAGAAAGAAAAACATAACCTGTATTCAAGTAATGTTCTAAGCCTACTGTTCAGAGAAAACAGTATAGTTTTGTATTAGAAAGAACAGTGGGCTAGAAATTAAAAAAAAATCTGTGATCCAGCTGTATCTTCATGTATTATCATGATAGGCAAGCAGCTCCAAGAACTAGTTTCTGGATTGGTGAAAGCTAATTGCTAACTGACTTACTTACTGTCAAGAAGAGAAAGTGTTCTCTTTTTTTCTTTTTCTTTTTTTTTTTTTTTTTTTTTTTTTTTTTTTTTTTTTTTTT
>JADRCC010569590.1:0-10106 GCA_019843855.1 Hylomyscus alleni | reverse complement strand
GTGTGTGTGTGTGTGTGTGGCCTGTGGTGAGGATCTTGAACTTTGTGATTTGACTCTGGTGTTTTAACAAGCTTCCTGGAACAACTGACTACAGTGAGGAAGGAGAGAACAGGTAGTCTTAGAACTGGATACTAGCAAGGCTGGCTTTTGGTGAGAGGGTCCTGGAGGATGAAGGGAGCTGTAGTCTTTCTTGGCTTTGTCTCCAGAGCAGGACCAAGGGACTGGCGTCATAGCATGCCTACTGTCCAAGGAGGCCAAGAGAGGGCTCTGGATCCTCTGGAATTGCAGTTGTCACCTGTCATGTGGGTTCTTTGCAAGAGAAGCAGGCTCATTCTCTTAACCTCTGAGCCGTCTGTCCAGGACCTGGAGAGGTCATATACTTAGACCAGGGTTTTGCAGGCGCTGAACAGGCACTCTGTATTTACATCCTCAGCCCATGGTGTGTGTGCGCAGGGGAAGAACAAGAGACTTTGTTTGGTTTTTGGTTTTTCGAGACAGGGTTTCTCTGTAGAGCCCTGGCTGTTCTGGAACTCACTCTGTAGACCAGGCTGGCCTTGGACTCAGAAATCCGCCTGTCGCCGGGCGGTGGTGGCGCACGCCTTTAATCCCAGCACTTGGGAGGCAGAGGCAGGTGGATTTCTGAGTTCGAGGCCAGCCTGGTCTACAGAGTGAGTTCCAGGACAGCCAGGGCTACACAGAAGAAACCCTGTCTCGAAAAACCAAAAAAAAAAAAGAAAGAAAGAAATCTGCCTGTCTCTACCTCCCAAGTGCTGGGATTAAAGGCGTGCGCCACCCCTGCCCGGCAACAAGAGACTTTTTAAGGGGGACCAGTGCCAGGGGTGGTAGCCGTGTACTTCTTTTTTCTTCCTCTCAGTGACCACTGCCTCTTACCTCTCTACCTTCTGGATGCCTCAGGGACTTTTGAGTTTCTGTTTCCCTCTCCCAACCCCGTTCTACAAAACCAGGGCCTGAGCTCTTTCTCACAAGGGAGGCCGTTTCCTGGGAGAAGGGACCAAAGGTCAGTAGAATGGAGTGAAAGAGAGGCAGGGTGAGAGGAAGAGCGAGGTCGAGGGGAGGAAAGCAAAGGGCCTAGCAGGGAAGCCCATTTCAAAACCAAACGGAACAAAAGTCCTAGGGGCGACGGAGGGGAGACGGGGAGGAGTTACAGCAATAGGTGGGAGGAGTTGGGGAGAAGAAGAAAAGAGGAGGGATGACAGGGAGGAGGCTGAGAGGAGGGAGGAAGCGGAGAACGGAGAGGGGTGGGGCGCGGGCCCTGACGCGGGTAGCTTCCGGGCGCGGCCCGCCCTGCCTAGGCTGGCCGCCGCGGCCTTTTTCCTTGTATGGTTGGACGACGAGGCTGCCTTACCCCCTGCGCCCCGCGAGCCGAACCAGACGAGGTTCCGGAAATGCCCGATCGGGGTCTGCAGATGCTAGAAGGCCAAGATGCTTTAGGGTGTGGAGACTGCCAAGTTGCCTGCGGCCGGGGCCCGAGATTCCAAATGGAGCCTAGAATTCTTTACACTTCTTTAAAGCCCCTGCCCCAAACCGGGAGGGTTCCCGTCTATAATCCTAAACATCCATACGGTTGAGGCCAGAGGATTGCCAGGAGTTGCTCGGGGTTCAGAGGGATACCCAGTCTTCTCTTATTCCCCGCCCTGCCCTCCAGACAAAAAAAAATCAAGAAGGAGGGGGGGGGGGGGGGGGGGGGCGCTCAGCAAGTAAAGGCGCTTGCCACGGAGCCGGAAGACCTAGTTCGATCCCGGGACCCACTTTGTGGAAGAGACCCGATTCCTGACTGACACTACAGGTTTATAAAGATAAAAGTCAGGCGTGGTGACCTGCGCTTGGTATCCCAGCATTTCAGAAGCTGAGGCAGGAGGTTGCTGAGAGTTCAGATCAGTTTGAGCTAGGGTCGACTTTACTTTTACAAAAAAAAAAAAAAAAAAAAGTTAAATTAAAAAAAGTCCTCTGTCAAGTCCGCCCAACCTGTCTACGCGGGGTTCAGAGTCCCCTCGGGCCCGGCTTTGGGGTGACCCCTGACCCTGGCCGCCCGGGCTCGCCTTCCGGCACATTCCGTCCTCGCCGCCCCGCCCCACCCCGCCCTCCTTCCTTGGCCCTGTGGGGACGGAAACATCCCGTCCCTGCCCGAGCTGGGTCAAGAGCCGGAGGGACAGGCCCGGAGCACCCCTTACGCCAGGAGAACTAGCTCTCCTTGTTCCTACTGGGTGACCTCATCTTGCCACGCCCCCTCAGGTGAACAACCGGGCTGGTAACGTCACTTCCTGCCAGGTAAGCGCCCCTAGGCAGCACCGCTCACCGCAAAGGTCTGGAGGTCAGTTTACCCACCATCACAAGGTTGTGGGCCGCGAAAAAAAACAAATAACATCTCAGTTCACACTCAAGATTTTATTTAAAAATTCCAAAAAAACCCACAAAAATAGACTTGTATGGTAACAATATATTACTTAATATATTATAGTATACTTAATACAGTATCAGTTTTTAACATTACAAAAAGAAAAACGGAGTAGACGACCCAAATATATAAATACTATAAAATCTTATTACAATAAATAAAGTCGTCATAAATAAAGGGCCCATTGGTTGGGGGAAAAGGGAATTTGGCAATGGCTTTGGCTATTTGCTTTGGGAGGGAAATTTGAGCACCAGGATTTTCAGGAAAGGCTTCAACCACCGGACCGGACACTGAACTTCGGGGGTCTAGTAAAAATTAGGAGAGTATTGTGGGAGCCGGCTCTTCACAGCACTTAAGATTCCAGGAGACCAGACAGAGTTGCAGAGGGGTGCATACCTGTAACCCCAGAACTTGGAAAGGCTAAGGCAGGATTTTTATACTGAGTTCAAAGCCAGCCTGGGGTACCGTGTAATAAGCTCCTTTCTCAAAAACAGAAGACGTGGGGCCTGGAAGACAAGCTGTCAACCGTCTCCCTCAGACATGCTACTTTCTAGGTACCCTAGAAACCGATCCGCCCAAACACTGAATTTGCAAACTAGGGACCTGCCCCAGCCCAGCACCAGGGGAATGGCTTAATGCATCTTGGAATGTCCAGAAGGGCCTTATTAACTTAGAGGAGTCCCCCCAGCAATAAGCAGTCCCCTCCCTCTCTCTGAGATCTAGCTGGTCCATACTGGGAGTAGGCACTTGTCACTCAGAGACAGAGATGCGATTGAAGATGGGGAGACGCCTCGGGGGTGCAGGGGTCTGGGGAGGCCCAAACACCCCCGCCTCAAAGACAGGTGAGTCTGACCCACCCAGGCTGCTGCCGCTGCTGGCATAGTCGTCAGGATCGGATCCCAGAGAGTGTGCAGATGGGCTCCGAGCCAGGCCACCCAAGGGCCCCCAGATGGTGCTAGGGGTAGTAGATCTTCGGCAGGAGGGGCAACAGGCTGGGGTAGGGTCTCTTCGAGTCACAGGGGTCCCAGGGGCAGCAGAGAAGGCAGAAGGGGAAAGCGGAAGGTCCCCAGGCGGCGGCGGGGAGCTGGAAGGGGAGAAAGAACAAGAGGACAGGGAAGGGCCAGGAAAGCCTGGAGGTGGTGGGGAGGTTCTGCGGCCTGAGGGCAAGCCCGAGAAGCTGATGCTTTGTCGCAGCACATGGGGCTGGCCAGGGAGAGCCAGGTCCTCGGTGGGGTTGTGGATGAAGTGGCATCGAGAGCCATAGGGGCAGCGGCCCTGGAGGTAGAACTTGTGGCACAGTTCCGTTTTGTACTTGGGGTGGCGATTGGCTTGGCGCAGTTCACCCAGGCCGTGGGCAAACTGGCACTTGGCCCCGTAGCGACAACGCCCGCTCTCTGAGTAGGTCCGACAGAGCTCCGTCTTGTAGCGAGAGGAGGAGGTGGTGGGAGTTGCGGTAGGCGAAGTAGGTGAGGGTGACAGCTCAGAGCCTGGGCGGGGAGCTAAGGGTGCGAAGCCAGGGGGTGGGGGTACCCAGCCACAGCTTCGGCCCTCCACCAGGCTAGTGGAGCGACCAGTCAGGCGAGAGGAGACCCCAGAAGGGATGGAGTCCGAGTTTATGTTCCAAAGTCCTCCGGAGGACTCAGTTCCTCCGTGGTCGGATGGCAGGTCAGGGCTCAACGACAGGAGGCTCTGAAAGGAATAGGGTTCGGTTAGGCCACCAGAAAAGGTAAGGTGACGACGCCCCGCCCCTGTTGTAAAGAGCTTCACGAGCTTGCCATTCCGGTTTGTGGGTTCTCGGCCTGAGCCCCACCCGGCTCCCACAAACTCCAGGGAGAACCCTACTACAGACATTTGAGTGTTTCCACATGACTGAAGATACTCCAAAAGGATCTAGAAAGCCCAGTTCCCCGACGGATCGAAATAAGTTCCCCCCCCCCAAATCAAAGCACACCGCTGCTCGCCAATTTTGGGCCTCTAGACCTCCCCATCGGGCGCTCGTTTCACAACTTGGAGGAGCCGCCGACAATTCGACCCAGGAGGCCAGATCTCTCTAGAACTCTGACCGTCAACTTCTCCCCCCTCGATCTTAACACCTGCTTGGCCGCCCACCGCGCCACGGGCAGCGAAGGGCACTAGACAGGTGTGGGGCCGCTTCCGCCCTGCGCAAGTGACAGCAGTAAGCCAGCTTTTCGTCCCCCGGGGATCGCCGGCCGGTCTCGCGGGCTCCCTCTCTCACTTCCAGCCAGCCAGGGCCAGTCTGAGAAGGAACGAGGCGTCCCGGGCCTAAGTTTGGTGCGTCATGGATCCCAGGATGCTGTCTGTCTAAGCGGTACTCACCTCGTATATGGCAGAGAGATCCATGGTGGCGCGAACGGCCATGGTGAAGGGAGCCACAATCGGTTCGCAGAAGTCAGGCTGTGGCCCGCCGCAGGAGCTTTCCGCCTTTTATAGGATGGCCGGGGGGCGTGGCCACGAGAGCTTCCCGGACGCACCCCCGCGGCGTAGCCCGGCCGGCCTGGTACTAGGCCCCTTCCGCCCATCTGCTGGTTAGCATGCAGAATGTGCCTGAACTTGGCTCTCTGCAGCCCCGGCCCCTCTCGGGGTAGTGGGGAGGGCCGTGTACTACTAATTGGTGGTGATGGTAGCGAGGCGTCTGAGTATTTTTTTCAGAGGTTGAAGGCAGTCGGGAAGAGAACTGGGGCAGAAGTGGGGGCAGGGCTCTAGGGACAATTGACAAGGGCAGAGACTGAGAGGGCGTGTGCGTGTGAGACAGACGGGGGCGGGGAGAGACGAGCTGGAAGAGACAGAGATGGCCAGAAGGGCCAGAAGCTGAGAGAAAAACAAAGAGATAGTGAGAGACATTCACAAGTAGGGCCCGCTGGTTTAAGGACTGTGTGATTCCAGCCCCTCGGGGAGGCTGAGGCAGGAGACTGGTAGTTCAAGGCCCGGTTCGACTATACAGTGGGTTCTAGGGCAGCCTGGGTAACTTGGTGAGAGACTCTTGTCTTAGAAAGTAAAAATGTGCAAGATGGTGGCTCACACTTTTTTGTTTTGTTTTTTATGGTTTTTCGAGACAGGGTTTCTCTGTATAGTTCTGGCTGTCCTGGAGCTCACTCTGTAGACCAGGCTGGCCTCGAACTCAGAAATCCGCCTGCCTCTGCCTTCCAAATGCTGGGATTAAAGGCGTGCGCCACCACGCCCGGCTCAAACTTTTAATCTCAGCATTTGGGAGGCAGAAGCAGACGGATCTCTGTGAGTTCAAGACCAGCATGGTCTACAGAGCAAGTTACACGACAACCAGGAATACACACAGAGAAACAAAAACAGAACAAAAGACCGGTGGCATAAAGTTGTGATCCTGGCATCTGGAGGTGGAGGAAGGGGGATCAGGCATTCAATGTCAGTCTCAGGTATTGATCGAGTTCCAGGTCCTATTTCCAAAAAAAGAGAGAAACCACCAAGGTAAGGAGGGAGTAAAACGAAGGCTCAGCGACTTGGCATGAATTCCTTAGAGCCAATCCCTACTACAGAAAGAAAAAAAGAGCCGGGCCATTTACCCAAGCTGTAGTTTAAATTAAGAGGTTTTGCTTCTGAAAACTCAAGATTGGAACAGCTGGAGTCTTTTATTAGGGGAGGAAGCTTGCCTCTTTTGAAAAAAAAAAAAAAAAAAGGGCCACCTTCAACGTTGAATGGGTTTCTTGTAATGCAAGCAGTATTAACCAAATTTTAAACTCTCTGGAGATCTGTTAAGGTTTTTGTTTTTCAGTCAGTCTCCTTAGCCGGCTTGGAACTCGCGATCCTCCAGTCTCCACCACCCAAGTATTGTTAGGATTACAGGCATGGCCGCCACACCCAAGTAAAAAGTGTTATTTCAAGGATATCTCCAGTGAAAAAGTGTTCTCGTGTATGGGGGTTATCATTGCCAGGAGCGTAATTACAATGCTGGGAAGTTCTAGCTCAGTGCGTTGCGCACTTGTACCGAGGTAGGGAGATTCTGCCAGGCTTCTCACTGGCTTGTCTCATAGGAGGGGGGGGTGGGAGGGGGGGAATCCCTGGTGCAGCGCTTTCTGGGGCCAAGGGGCCTTCCTGGGCTGGTCCCGTGAGCAGGGCGGGCCGTAGGCTGCTGTGGCACGGTTGCGGCCTCCCGCTCGCCCGTGACTCACTTGCTTAGGGCGGGGGGGGGGGGGGGGGGCTTCCTGGAAGCCGTGACGAGGACGCTCAGCCCGGACGCTTGGGTTCCTCTCTTGTAACTAGGGTTCCAGTCTGTTGTAAACAGTCTCGAGGACAACGGGAAAAGAAGGGAAGGAGGGGCCCAAAAACTTGCCTCCCGCCCAGTGTACAAATCCCTGAGCCAGCCAATTTTTAGGACCAAACGCAAAAAGCGAGGGTTGGGGTGGGGCATGTCGGGGTTTTCGGAGGCCAGCTGGGACTGGATCATGGAGGAGTAATTCCAGTTTCGATTCCCTGGAGACTGGGAGCCTTTTGCCATCCCTGACTCAGCCTGGCCCCCTCCTCTATCTGCTGAGTCATAGGGACGAAAGCCTGGCTGCCTGGGATTGGGCTACTCTCTAAAGGATGCTGGGGTTGGGGATAGAAGAGGAGTGTAGGCAGGACAACCCCTCTGAAAGTCAATACTTTAAGCTGTAGGACTCACAAAGTGTGTCGTCCTTTTCTAAAATGTGGCGTCAGGTGCCCAGCGCTTTCCTGCCTCACACCGGGTGCCCGGGCTCTCGACCCGTTCCTTTGCTTGTCCAGTGGTCCAGACACACAGATCCCCTCCTTCAGCCCCAGGAATCCAGACCCCACTTATTCTCCCTTAGACTCCTGGCCCTCCCTCAGACCTAGAGGTCCAAGACCCACTTAAAGACCTAGGCCCCAGCCTCTGTTCTCTGGATCTAGGAGTCCCGGGTTCTGTCCAGCCCCCGCTTGTGTGCCCCAATCCCAGGAGGAAGTTCATGGTCTGACTCCTCCCTGCTCCCCACGTAGCCAGCGGGGAAAATCCGCGGCCCAGACAGTGGCCGGGAATCCCCTCTGGAATGACGGTGGGGAAGGGGATGGCCAAGGTCCCACGAGTCTTCTGGCCACGTCCTGTGAGCAAAGCGCTGGGGCTGGGGGCTGGGGTAGAGAAAGGGGCGGAAACCAGAGAGGCTAAAAATATAGCAAGCACTTCCGGCCTAGGGGGAGGTGAACTCTGAGCTGAGTTTCCAGAAAAACAAGCAGGGACGGGAAACGCGGGGGTGTGAGAGCCAGTGGGCAGGCAGGGGCCGTGTACACGCGGCACGTGTGTGTGTGTGTGTGTGTGTGTGTGTGTGTGTGTGTGCCCGTCGTGATTGCCTGTGAGTGTGGTCCAGGCCGGGTGTTGCAGGGGAGGACAACCAGTATGACACTTGTACTGTGCCCACGGGATCGGGAGCTGTGCTCGCTCTGCAAGTGTTACGGGGAGTTCGTAAGTTCCTAGTTATGTATTTGAGGGCGCAGGTGCGGGGACGCGCCTGTGACTGGCGCTTAAGTTTCCCCATAGAACAGAGTCTTGTAAATAAATGTGAAGCCACCTGTCTGTGTCACTGACTACTCCCCATGTACTGCAAGTGGCCTCTGGAGAATTGTCAACTGCAACTACTGCAGCTGTCTTTGAAGGGACTTAATGGAAACTGTCACTTCTACCCAACCCCCACCCATCGGTGTGTAATTGAGCCACCGTGGGATTTGTGCTAAGTGTGCCATTCCTAGCAGGTGCCTGGGTGACACATAGGACCTTGAAGTAAAGTGTGTGGGCTTTCTGTGGCTCACTCAGCACTGTTATACTACGTGTACAAATGTTATTTGTGGGTCTGTGCCCTTTTTGTGGCTGTCTTGGAGGTTGCCTGTGGTAGACCTGAGTCTGGACATAGTTCCTCTGAGGACCCGTCATAAGGCAGTGAAACCAGTGAACTTTGGTGCTTGACGCAGCTGCAGGCGCGTGATGGGGAGAGCTGCTGGCTTACTGATTGAGTGGTGCTCCCGTGTCTGCTTCTGTGGGCAGAACAGACTTGCACACACCGCATCTAGATGCTGAGTGTCTGAGCCAATCTTATCTGTCCCCAGCGAATGAGGCTGCTCTGCCACAGAGCTGAGTCAGCCTGTGATGGGCAAAGTCTTGATGGGGTGAGAGATAGTGGGTTAAATGGTGGTTACAGGGTTGGGTAGTCGTCACGTGGTTAGATGGTTGCTTTAGTGTTTGAGGTACTTGGTCATGGAGCAGGGTCCATGTGTGTGGGAGGATGGCCAATGTGCTAATCTCTGCTGGGGGTGGGGCATGTGCCCGGTCGGTATTTTTCTTTGGGGGAAGCAACCTGTAGAAATGTGAAGCAAGTTGGCCTCGAACTTGCAGCAAGCCTCCCTGCTTCTGCCTCTCAAGTGCTAAGATTACAAGCATGAGCCACATGAACCACTTTGGCTGGCTGTGGTTTTTTTTTTTCTTCTCTCTTTTTTTTAAAGATTTATTTATTATTATAAATGAGTACACTGTAGCTGTCTTCAGACACACCAGAAGAGGGCATCAGATTTCATTATGGGTGGTTGTGAGCCACCATGTGGTTGTTGAGATCTGAACTCATGACCTTCAGAAGAGCAGACGGTGCTCTTACCCGCTGAGCCATCTCACCAGCCCCCTGACTGTGGTTTTTCATCTCATACACATTGTCCCTAGTGTGGGGTTTTTGTACACCCCCCCCCCCCCGTGTCTATAAAGCAGGGAGAAGGCAAGTCTTAGCAAGGACCTTCAGGATCCATTCCGGCTCTCTCCCGTGCTCCCTGAATCTAGCCCAAGCCCCTTCACTCTTCCTGCTAGAGGCTGGCTTGTGCTCCACAGTTCCTTCGCTTTTGCTGTGTGCCCAAAAGACCTAACTCCTTCTCCTTTAAGTCTGTTGTCACCGGCCTAGCCAGGCTCTCTTTGACAGGTCAGCTTATTTTTGTTCAGGCTGGTCTCAAACCATCCTCTTGCCTCAGGCTCTCAAATGCTAGTATTATGAATGTAGGCCAAGCTCCTTTTAAAAATGTGTGTGGAGGTCAGAGGACAACTTGTGTGAGTGAGTCAGTTCTCTCCTTCCAACATGCAAGCCCAAGGGATTGAACTAAGGTCACCTGGCATGGTATCAAGTGTGGTTACCCACTGAGCCACCCCTCTCCTTTTTCCTCTCTGGAGACAGGATCTTACTATGTAGCCAACCCTGTCTGACTTGGTAACTTGTATTGGTCCTCCAGCATGCTGGGATTATAGGATCATGTGCCATGTTGTATCTTGTTCATTTCTGCAATCTTCAGCTCAAAGGCTGCCATGTTTTTCGAGTGAATATAAATTGGTGCTTATCTTCTATGGTGACGGCTTGTGAAAAACACACCTGTCACTCTATGATCTATTGTCACCCAGAGTGTGGTTTTAAGCAGTTAGGCCTTGTATCCTGGGTACCACGCCTACCTGCATGTGATATGTTGACATCACCCCGAGGGGCCAGCTGTACTTGTCTTCTTGAACCACAAACTACCATATCCCAGCCAATAAACAGTGAGTGTGCCCTGGCTGGAAACTGACATAATCTGCCTTGGACAGGATCAATGTGTTTTCAGTTGTATGCCAGAATACTAATTTCCCAAACTGTTTCTAGAAACAGAGAATGGTCAAGATGTGCGCTGGGTGCACAAGTAACAAAAG
>JADRCC010569589.1:0-10962 GCA_019843855.1 Hylomyscus alleni | reverse complement strand
CTCAGGCCCCCCCTCCCCCCCAGCGCGCACCTCGGCCGGGGCTGCCGCCGCCGCTGCTGCCGCCGTCGCCGCTGCGCCTGCGCGCTGGGGGCTCGGCGCTCTACGCTCGTGGCGTAGCGCCGCTCGGCTGCGCAGGCCCCGGCCGGCCGGTCGGGGTTGGAGAATGCGCAGCGTGGCTGGGACGGCGTAGAGGCGCGGACAACGTCAGCGGCCCGGAGACGCCGGGTGGGAGGAAGCGGAGGGCCGTGGAAGCGCAAGGGAGGGGAGCTGGGGGAACAAAGCTTTGTTTACATGGGTTTTAAAGGGGCCGCGCTCGAACTCGCGCGCGGGCCGGCACCGCGTGGAAGCGGAGCACGCTGCCTGTCGTTCCGCGTGCTGTCACGGCTCCACCTTGCACTCTGCACCCGGGGCATTGCCTGGCCACGTGCGGCCTGCTAGACTCGTCTCCGGACGTTCCTGCCCCAGGGCCAAAGACCTCCCACCTGGGATACCTGCACCATTCGCGACTTCCCAAGACTCTGTTCTTAACTGGGCCGCGATTGTGTTTGTGCTTTTCTAGCCTGTTCTGCTGGACCCGGGTCATTGTTTTCTGATCCGGGTTTCACCAATAACCCCAGTAACAATCGCCTTGTTTTTATTCGTATCTTACTCTCCTCTATAGACAGCCATGGATATAGCCGCCAAATACTGATGATCAAAAACGTAACAAGCTGCAGTTTAATCTTCCGAAATCACTTGCTATTTTGACCAATGATACAGGCAGCCCACCCCACTTCTCTCCAACCCCCGAAGGAATCTGATGGGTCGGATGAGGGCAATATCTGAACGCCGAGGCCGAGTTCCCGTCAATTTTCTGTGTTAGATAGTGCCGATTCCTATTTTCTATTGGATTCCACTCCGGTTTGTATTCAAGGCTCCTTGATTAAATCAGCAGGATTCTGATAGCTTTAGTTGGTTTAAGTTTGCTAACAGGACTACATGTGCTTTGTTTTGGGGAGCAAATGAAGGTGGTAGTGAGGCCCACAGTATTACTGTTGCGGATTTATTGGGCTGGTTTTCAGCAGTGTGTCTTCCTCCTGGTGTGTCTTCTAGTTCGCTAAGGTAGGACAAGTAGGAACTACATTTCCCAGACTTCCTTGTAACTGGGGTTCGGCCAGCAATATTGACTCAGTGAAAGAGACTGACTCAGAAGATTTAGGAGGCAGAAGGCAGAGTTTTCAACTCCTGTTTCTGGCAAGCTCTTCCTGTTAATCTTTCACTTTCTCGCTCTCTTTTCTCCCTCTCCCTCTTTCTCCAACTTTCCAGTAGCCAATCATTAATTCCATGAGTATAAATAGGCAAGGTGTGTGTAGGGACCGTAGTGTCAGGATTCCTGAGTTTGTGTTAGAGTACAGTTGTAGATTCTTGGGGTCTCAGTGGCAGTGACATTCTTCTTGACTGATTGATTGGGTAGCTTTTGGGTAGGCCAGACTACTCAAATCTGTCCACTATCTCCTGATTCGTTGTTCAGCTTCGGTAGCCTTCCATAGCCTTCACCTCCGTGTCCTGTTGAGTATATATGTAATGCACACCCCACTCTGCTCCTGTCTTCACTGCTGTATCCTGGTCTGAGAGTTACATTTTTTCCTAAGTCCTATTTTGGTTCCTGTTATAGTTTCCCTTCTTCCTGCATTTCTCCTTGGTAGCTCAATCCCAGTACCTCTGCAACATTACACTCTCTGGTTCACCTCTCCTGTACCCCTGCTTCTTCACAATGCTCTTCTCACTTCTGGCTCTGCTCTGCTCGTCTTTTGCCACTATTCAGTGCCTTTCCTGGTCCGAAGGTGCCGGGAACTGAACCCTCTCTTTTCTTAGTGCAATATGTCTCCCTTATTCTTGGAGGATACATTGCCCGAAGCTACATAGCAGGCGATATCTATATGCTGTTTTCTCCATATATACCTCAATAAAGTTTATAAAGTAGCCACAGTAAGATGAATAATAATAGATAATAAAATAGAACAATGACAGTGTGGCTTTACACAGTTTATTTTTTAAAGGGTTGCTTGTTTCTGGTGTGTTCCATTTAGTATTTTTGAATTATAGTTTATGAAACCATGGATATAGGAGGATAGGAGGACCATTGTACATACTTAATGGGGAAAGGGCAGGGCTAGCAACGAAACTAGGGACGTATACTGTCCTACCCTCTACAGTCAGGAAACCTCTGGAGCTGAGGATGTCAGGCACCAGCTCTGTCCTCATCCTCATTTCTTTGCCCAATCCGTCTTTCTCCCATTCACGTCTCTCTAGTCTCTCTACCCATTTTAAACCTTTCTCGTGTCCCCAGAGCTACCCATTGGGTAGCTGTCTTCCCCTAGAAGATCTTTCGGAGTTACCTAATCCCTGAGTAAGGAAGCCAAGAGCCAGCCCAAACCCCACCTGCCCCTCAGTATGGATTATGGGAATTCTTTCCTTTGCTTCCTGGTGCCTGGAGACCCAGAAGTCCTCTAATTCTCTGCAGCCCTGCTGTGTTTGGGAACAGCGCCTTGATTCCTGCTCACGTGGTTCCCCAGAGGCCAAGCAGAAAGTACTGCGGTTAGTGCCTCCTGGACAAGATTCCCACCCCAGATGGGTGAAGTTAAGTTTGATGGAAGATGTGTGTTCTTAGTAGACTTTAGCTCCTTTCAGACTATGGCTATGAGAAGAGTATCTCTCCGGATTCCACAGGCCAGGGATGGGGTGGGGGGTGGGGTGGGGGTGTCTGGAATAGGTGGGGTCATGTTTAAAAAGTTTCCAAGAAATCTGGTGAACTCGGGCGCCCCCTTGTGGTTCTGAGTGGTGTATATCCTGTTTCCCTACTGGTTGGAGGGTAAGCAGGGTGTTTGAGAAAGAAAGCATTGTTTGCACTCCTGTGAGGCATGTGCTGGTGAACTCCACAGCACTGTCACACCAGAGCCATCTGATAAGAATCTGTATCCTTTTAAGGGTTGTTTTGCTTTTGATGCTTTCAAGACACAGTCTCTCTGTGTAACCCTTGCCAGCTTGCAACTCACTATGAAGACCAGGCCAGCCTTGAACTTACTGCAATCCTCTTGTCTCTACCTCCCAAGTGTTGGGATTTTAGAACCTGCACTTTGGTTGTTGTTGTTGTTGGTTGTTTTTGTTTGTTTGGTTTGGTTTTTTGTTTTTGTTTTTGTTTTTGAGAGGGTTTCTCTGTGTAGACCTGGCTGTCCTAGAACTCTTTCTGTAGACCAGGCTAGCCTTTAACTCACAGAAATCCACCTGCCTCTGCCTTCAGAGTGCTCAGATTAAAGGCATGTTCCATCACTGTGCAAACCTACATTTTTTTCTTTTTCTTTTTTTTTTTTAAGATTTATTTATTTATTTTATGCATATGAGTATATACTGTAGCTGAACAGATAGTTGTGAGCCTTCATCTGGTTGTTGGGAATTGACTTTTAGGACCTCTGCTTGCTCTGATCAGCCCCACTCACTCTGGCTCAAAGATTTATTTATTTTTATGAATAAGTACACTGTAGCTGTCTTCAGACACATCAGAAGAGGGTGTCAGATCTCATTACAGATGGTTGTGAACCACCATGTGGTTGCTGGGATTTGAACTCAGGACCTTCGGAAGATCAGTCAGTGCTATTACCCGCTGAACCATCTTGCTAGCCTGCAAATCTACATTTTTAACCAGATCATCACATTAGAGTTTGAAGGCTATTGATCTCTCTCCAAGAGGCAGAGGCAAAGACCACACAGGTAGGCCAGAGTCTCTAGAGCCTAAGTTCTTAAACTCTTGAGTCACAACCCCATATGGGATCTTGAAACTGAACATGGAGGGAGGGGGAGTAGTTAAAAAAAAAAGGCAACTGTAAAAGGTCTCTTGACATGCAAAACTAAAATTAATTCAAAGCCACATGTGTAATGAACCTAGGGGGATTCTGGCAGTGATCTCTGGTTGCTCTGTGAGACGTCATTGCAGCCACGGTTCTGAACAGCCAACATGCTCACTGTTGCTGTGTGTACTATCAAACCATGTAATGCCTGAAGGACTATGCCTTAGTTCAGATCCAAGATTAGTATATACCACGAATTGGGGTATCTTTATCTGCTGCTATAGAAACATAATGGCTTGATAATAGAAAAATGAAACCAATATTTTCCTACAATCCTTCCTCAGCACCTATAAAATCAGTATATTCTTGCATTATATTGTTAGAATATTTTATTTTAAAAACTTCTCTTTGAGTTGCTCGCTTGTTTCATGAAAGATATTACATGTATTTTTTCTTGGAGTTTGCATAGGATTTCCAACAGTTTCTGATATGACCCTAAACATACTAGTGCCACTTCATACTATGTACATATGTATGTATGTATGTTTGGATGCATGCAGTTTGGGGGCAGGGGGTCTTCCATATCAAAGGCTAACCTCGTCATCTACCTGTGAAACCAAGGATGACTTTGAACTTCCAATCCTCCTGCCTCCACCTCCCAAGCGTTAGGATTCCGGGTGCGGACCACCATGTCCAGCTGTATTTGTGAGTGTGAAGTGAATTCTTAGCAATGATGATTATAACATCAGAATAGAATTCAGCTCTGAAGAGCATTGTGAACCAGAGTTGTGTAAACTGATTCTGTAGTAGCACCTGCAGTTCCTGCCGGCAAGATGGGACATGGAGAGAGGAGAATCTCGAAAAACTGCTTTTCAGTACTGGGTGTGTGGCTTAGCTTTGCCTGAGTTGAAGACTCTGGTTCCCTTCCAGGAGCTCTCCAGACCACCCCTAACTTCAGTTTCCCTCCTTTTCAAGGAGTGGGTTGTGGGGTTTGATTGATTCATGAGGTTTCCACGTCCTTCATTATCAAATATTCAGCCATCGTCAAGTTACTGTGTGAAATGAACAAGTGTACCCATCTCAGGATGTGAATTTGCTTCTGTTTTTATGTTTTTGGTTGTGAGCCTAGCCATCTCTCTGGTCTTGTTTGTCATTAATAAATGGTAATGCCTATACCAAATACTTTTTTTTTTTAAAGTAAGTTTGTGATTGGTTATCAGTAAATGCTTGATTTGAGTATCTGTTTTATATACCTGGGCTCAAGTAAAGTTTCCCAGGTAAAAAGGATTCAGAAGTGAAGAATCTATGATGCTCTAAAGACAGAGGAGGCCATGCCCTGTTTCATACTCCTAGCCGATTCCCAAGCCAGGGCTCCTACAACTCCATGGTTCTCCTTTAGTGTTTGGCCCAACTTGCTAAAATCCTGGCAGCAGGGTTGAGCTGGACTAACATACCCCAAACACCAGAGCTTTCATGTTCATTTTTCCGAGCCGTTTTGGTCTGCACCTGGCATCTACAGCAGAAGGCTTGAACCACATGCAACGTAAACCCTCAGTAGAAGAAATGGGCTAGGTTCTATAAACACCCTTCCTAGGATTGCTCCCAGAGTATGGTCTGGTCCTCAGTTTTCCCCAACTATTCCAGACTGCTTCTTCAAGCCATCTGGCTCTAAGGTGAATTTATCCTTGGAACATGGCTTTTCCCAAAAGAGGTTCTCTTTCTGCATGGCATCTGCATTCTGATTAGGGCCTGGGAGAAGTTGCGTTACAGATCTGGGAAGATGAGTTCATGGCTAAACGGCTTGTGATGCAAGCCGGGGGACCTGAGTTCAGATCTCCAGAGTTTTTATGTAAGTCGATATCATAGTCGAACCTTCAATCACAGCAGGCGTGGTGGGAGGCAGATGCAGCAGAATTTCCAGAAGCTGCCTTTCATGGGCCAGCTACTTTGACTTATGGGGAGACAAACAAGAGATCCTGTGTCAAACAGGGTGGGAGGTGAGGATGGATACCTGAGGTTGGTCTCTGACTTCCACGGGTTTGCTTGTATGTGACACACGTGCACACACAATTTAAAAAAGGTACTAGCTAGGCGTGATGGAACATGTATTAGAGACTAGCCCATGATACATTAGACTCTGTCTCAAAAGATCAAAAACCAACCAATGAAACAGACAAACAAAACCCATTGCACTAACAATCTACCTGCACCCTTTAACAGTTCTGTGATCTCAGGTAAGTTGCAAATAGGGGTGCTTATGCCCACTCTGCCTTTGTCAAAGAGTAAAACATGGCTGGTGAGACAGGAGATAACAAGGACCAGCCTCAGCATGGAGAGGGGTTCTGAGAGAAGGGGTTTCTGGGAGCGGTGGAAAGAATGACTGGAAGTCAAATTGATACAGCGTTTCCAGTCTGCTTCTCTCTATGTCTGTTTGCTTTCTCTCTGGAGATTTCTGTCTATATTCTGCTTGCTTGCTATTCTAAGAGATTTCTCTGTCCATGCCCAGCTTCCTTGTGTGTGTGTGTTGTCTGTCTGTCTGTTTTTCTGTTTCTGTGTGTGCATGTCTGTCTGTTCTCCAAGTAGTTCTCTTTTTATTCTAAACAATTCTCTGGGTAGCTCATCTCCCGCAGAGCACAGGTCTAGCCTTTTCTTTTACATAGTACTCAGTTGTTTACTCCTGGTTTCCCATTTGATTATCGCAGGATAGTCAAATCAACATCCCATGACACCAGTCCTTTGATTCTTAGGAGACAGCAAACATACATTTTTTTTCTTTTTGGCTTTTTGAGATGGGGTTTCTTTGTATAGCTCTGGCTGTCCTGCAACTCACTCTGTAGACCAGGCTGGCCTCAAACTCAGAAATCCGCCTGCTTCTATCTCCCAAGTGCTGGGATTAAAGGCGTGCGCCACCACTTAATATTGCAAAAGAATTCAGAGATCTGTCTGCCTTTGTTAAGAACAGATAAAATAGTTAGGTGGGACACCTCACTGACCACACCTGGGCCTAACCTCCCTGGGTCCTAGGCTGACCTCGAGCTCAGGAATCTGCCTGATAGGCTACTGTAGCTGTCTTTGTTCCCTTAGACTCAGGAAGCCCCTCGTAATGTAATTCATATTGCATCCTTATATTTTGCATAGTTGAGAAATTATATATATTTTGAACTCATGTATTTAGAGTTTTTTCCCATAGCCTTAAGGGCTGAAGCTGCCAGCGTTTATTGTTTTTCCGGAGACATAGCCACACCTTTGCTTCCGGGACTTACCTTTGCTTCCGGGACTCATGCAGAATCTGATTAACGTGGAGTCATTGACAGCAACAGAGAGGACAATCCTCGGAGGAATGTAAAATACGTACATTATTACACAAATGAGCCTCTCGTCCACAGCCTGACTCTTGTGGAGGCTCACACCAGGGCTCTGGCCCAGGGGCAGGAGCCATGTCACGTCATTCTGTCTCCACCAGGGCCACACCAGAATTGGGAGTTCTGCAGCTCCCATGGTTCCACTTGAATCCCAAGTGTCTGTGGAACACTCGTGAGGAAGGAAGCCAACAGCTGAGATGGACTTGGGAGGAAATCTTTTTCTAGAGAGAATATTTTTTTTTAAGATTTATTTATTATTATAATAAATGAGTACACTGTAGCTGTCTTCAGATAGACCAGAAGAGGGCATCAGATTTCATTATGGGTGGTTGTGAGCCACCATGTGGTTGCTGGGATTTGAACTCAGGACCTCTGGAAGGGCAGTCGGTGCTCTTAACCGCTGAGCCATCTCTCCAGCCTTAGTTTTCTTTTTTCAATCAGTAGGTTATGATGGTGATTGATCCCAAAGGGCTCTTCCAGTCCTGACACATTCAACATCCTGCCTAAATGGAGAGCCCTTGCCGCTGGCTTTCTTTTTTTGTTTTTGTTTTTTGTTTTTTGTTTTTTTTCGAGCCAGGGTTTCTCTGAATAGCCTTGGCTGTCCTGGAACTCACTCTGTAGACCAGGCTGGCCTCAAACTCAGAAATCCGCCTGCCTCTGCCTCCCAAGTGCTGGGATTAAAGGCGTGCACCACCACTGCCCGGCCGCTGCTGGCTTTCTTGAACAACTTGATGGGGGGGTGGTGTTTGTCTTTTTGTTCTTATGGCTCAGTCCTTCACACCAGCTTCTGCAGAAGTGTGAAATTTGACTTTTTTGGAAATTGCATGTTACTCACTGGAAATGCCGGAAGGAAGTTTGATCGTGAAGTGCACTCAAAAAAAAAAAAAAAAAAAAAAAAAAAAAAGAGGCACACACAGAGAGCAAGAAACCACAAGGCCTATCAGCCTGTCGTCATCAAGCAGACTAGAATAGTGTAGAAAAACTCTAGGCAGAGAGGAAATGAACTACAGAGAAGGGGGAACAGGCCCAGAGGAGAGAGGAGAGAGGGCAGAGGCAATGGCAGCGGCGAGCTGAAGCTGTGATGGTCAGGATGGAAGAATCGGCTGTGAAGCAGGGCTTCCTGCATCTTCAGCAGCAACAGACCTTTGGCAAGGTAAGAATAAGGCTGGGCTCTGGCTGGGCGGAGCAGCTTGGGGGAGGGCCTTGTTCCTCTCTCGGTAGAGGGGTGTCTTAATGTCCCTGACCCCTATGAGACCATGTGCTCCACCAGTTTAGACGAGAACACTGCTTGGGAAAGATCTCTGCCTTCTCAAGGTGCTTTGCCTCCTAACCTAGGCCCCCAATCTCTCTTTGCTGAGGGCTGTTTGTCCTTACGTGTGGGGAAGGAAGCAGATGTGACATCATCTCTCTCTCTCTCTCTTTTGTTTTGTTCTCTTGCTCAGTATTGAATTTGGGGGTACCATGGGACGGTACGGAAGGAAGAGTTGGGGGGGCCAGTTGGGGATGACAGCAGAGGTTCCTCTCACCTTGTTTGCTGCTACTAAGCTGTGGCCCCAGGGTGTTCCAACCTCTTCTACCCTAGCCTCTTTGAAGGAGAAGCTCCTCTGCCTCCTGCCGTTACCCAGCTGTGCTTACCCACACCCCACCTCACCCTGTCTAGGTCTCTGTCTCCCTGTTGGTCTCTCATGGTCCAACTTGTTAATCAGTGAGACAAAAAAGGAAAGGCTTTGGGAATCCTTGGAGTCAGAGCCTTCCCATGAAAATGAAGACTTGTCTCTGGTCTAAGCTACCCTCTTCTCACTGTTAACTCTCTGGACTCGGTGACTTGTGTCCCCACTACCTGGCAGATGGGCCTGCCATCTTCCTGGTCTCTGCATCCATAGGACATTTACTGTGGCCCTTGGCTAGTCTGCAGATCTTGGTCTCCTGGCTAATCGTCAGCGCTGTCATTCCATGGTCTCCCTTGTCTTTTCGGGGCTCTCTGGCTGCCTGTGATGTTTACCTTTGTCCCCAACCTGTGTTGCCGCCCCCGCCCCAGCTACCTCTCCCACAGTTCTTCTCTCCCGTTTCATGACCGTCTCTCCATCTCTGATGATCCCCACCTGGCCTCTACTTGCCCTACTTGGGCTCAGAAGTGGCGCCGGTTCGCAGCCGTGTTATATGGAGAGTCTGGCTGTGCCCTAGCCAGACTAGAGCTCCAGGATGGCCCCGAGAAGACACGGCGTGGAGAGGCCACTCGGAAGGTTGTCCGCCTCAGTGACTGCTTACGGGTAGCAGAGGCAGGCAGTGAGGCCAGCAGTCCCCGGGACACCAGTGCCTTCATCCTGGAGACCAAAGAGCGTCTGTACTTGCTGGCAGCCCCCTCAGCAGAGCGCAGTGACTGGATCCAGGCCATCTGCCTGTTGGCTTTCCCGGTGAGGGCTACAAAGCGGACCGTAGGCACACAAGGGGAGGGCAATATGAGATACTTCCTGTGGGCAGGTGGTAGAAGAAACAAAACTCTTTTTTTTTTAGAGGAATTCTTCCTTAAGGGAACTCAGTTTGAAATGCACCTAGAACCAGCAGGCTGGGTATATGCTGAAAGTGTGGGTCAGAGGGAGGCCTTGGGATGAATTCTGGTGCTAAGACCTGGGACCCGCCTCCTCAGGGGCAGAGGAAAGAGTCACCAGAACTGGAGGAAAAGAACGGCAGTCCCTGCATGGAGGAGAACGAGTTGTATAGCAGCTCCACCACAGGTGAGGGTTGGGACTGAGGAGCACTATTGATGCGGGAGGGAGGAGGCATGGGCTGACTGCAAGGTCAAGTCTTCCTGCCTTGTGGTTACCCTGGGCTCAGCTTATCAGCTTCTCTTCCTGGCTTCTTGGTGTGGCTCAAGGTTGTTGGAACCCAGCCTGCCCCAGGGTCACCCTTGGCTCAGCCTGTCCTGACTGTGACGGAGGGTCTTGGTGTTGACTCTCTCTCTTTGTGGGTCCTGAAGTGATTGTGTGAGGAGAGAATTGCTGTGTGTCCATTTGGCTGTGCAGGGCGTCCTGCGACTAGGGAAATGCAGAGTGTCGATAAGGGAGGCCCAGTTCTTGCTTTCTTTGTGTTTTCTAGGCTCGTCATGGAGACACAGGAGAGAAACTCTTCCCTTTAAGCTCTACCCACGGGGAAGGGGCACTGGCTATGGAAGGGTCTTAGGGTCAGGTTTCGCCTGTAGCTTCACATCAGGAACCTGGGGAGAGATGGTGTAGAGAAAACTAAGCTGTGGCGCTGGCAACTGTGGCAGGAAGGATGTGGGCCCAGCGTTGGGGTGGTGTGGCTGAGGGCCTGAAGGATGCCTTCCAGGGGTCAGCACATGCCTCTCTCTCCCTTCCATGCATGTGTCAGCAGCCTAGGCTCTAAGATCTGTGGTGGGATCACAGGTAACACGAACAGGTTTTTCTTGAGGATTTCTGGCATGCTTACTTCCGATGGGTTGGTGTGGAAGGAGCCACTGTTTCCTTAGGCTGCCTCCTTTTCTCCTCCTCCCCAGGGGTCTGCAAGGGCTATTCGGTGACCATCCGACCCACAGAAGCCAGTGAGCGCTGCCGGCTCCGAGGGTCCTATACTCTTCGGACCGGGGTGAGTGCTCTGGAGCTGTGGGGTGGCCCCGAGCCAGGCACACAGCTCTATGACTGGCCCTACAGGTTTCTTCGCCGCTTTGGGCGTGACAAGGTGAGTGAAGGGCCGAACCAGCAGGCTGAGACTAAAGATGAGTTACCTTAAGGGGAACAACCAGGGAGGGGCAGAGAACC
>JADRCC010569588.1:0-10869 GCA_019843855.1 Hylomyscus alleni | reverse complement strand
TCCACATTGGTAAACTTTTAACATTCAACTCAAGTCTTTAGAGTACTTTAATATAGTTGACCTTTTAATGTCTTTTAATGACTTTTTAATACATTCTGTAAAGAATGGTTATGACCTCAAATACAGACAGAAATATAGGAGTCCATTGGCTTCATTTTCTCATTTTCTTCATTTCTTATTCTATAAATAGTTATAATTTTTCTACTAGGATACTTTCTAGTTTTTTAGTTTTTGTCATTTCTACTTTAGAATTCTTTTCCAAGCCAAGAATGCAGTTTAAAAGTCATTGACCCAAATCATAAAAAGACAGGTGTGGAATGAGCTTTGACATATGGGAGGTATGAAATCTTCAGCACTTACAACTATCTGTGGCTTCAGTTTTCCTACTACTCAGTGGAAATTAAGGACAGCTACACATATTGCGGAGGCTTTTTGTGTCTGATTATCTAGGAGTGCTACAGAACCTATTGTTCTTGTAGATGTCAGGTTCTAGGACTAGTAACGAAGACTTCCTAGCTAAGACAAAATGTCCACAAACAATTCCAAGAAACTCCATTCTTAGATATTACCTGCAAGGAAAAGAGGTCAAGTTCAAGTTGACTTCAACCCATATTTGAAAGCAAGTGACCCATAATAAACAACCAAATCGATCATTGTGAAGAAGTTACAAGGCCACTGGAGAACTAGCAGGACCCTCAGTGTTTGTGGCACTGTGTCCCCAGCACTCCACTTTATAGCCCATATAAAGTACCAGCTTTCCATGAGGGCTGCTGGGGCCATTCACAACCAGGTAAGACCCTGCCACACCAGCAATTCTCTGCCTGCTAAGTCTCTTTAAAGCATACGCAAAAGCTATAAACTGTATCCTATCCCCTGTGATCCATTTTTGAAGAACAACTTTGCCTGCCTTTCAAGAGGCCTGCTGGAGCCAGGGATAACCAGGTAAGAGTCTCCAACACCAATCCTCTACCAAATTTCTTTAAAGCATACTCAACATCAGTAATATGTACCCTGTTCCTTATGCTCCATTTTTTAGCCCAAAACACTGCCTGTATTTTATGAGATCTGACAGCATGACAGACAACCAGGTGAAACCCTTTCCCAAACCCTTGCCTGCCAAGTCCTCTTAAAGTACAACTACCTCCAGCCCTTAAAACATATACAACAGCCTTAAAATAAATCCCACTTCCTAGACTTAATTTTCTGATCCAAAACTCTGCCTGCTTTTCTGGAGCTGAATCTGATACTAGGAACACGATTGTCAAGGTTAGCACCCCAAACCCCAGGAACCAGGAAGGCTATAAAGTCCCAAGGAGAGACATTCTATTGGACCTGACTACTCAGTAGTTACTAAAATCCCAAGCCACCCAGACCAGAAGATGTAGAGGAAGCAGAAACCAAGAAAAAATAGCATCAAAACACCAAACAAACAAGCAAACAAACAAACAAACACACCCACCCAACTTAGAACTTAGAAATCAGCATCTAAACCTATAATAACCACAAAACCCAGATGCCTAAAGGCCAGCGTAAGAACACATTCAAAGCCGGGCGGTGGTGGCGTACGCCTTTAATCCCAGCACTTGGGAGGCAGAGGCGGGTGGATTTCTGAGTTCGAGGCCAGCCTGGTCTACAGAGTGAGTTCCAGGATAGCCAGGGGCTACACAGAGAAACCTTGTCTCGAAAAACCAAAAAACAAACAAACAAACAAACAAACAAAAAACACATTCAACAAGTGCCAGAACAATATGGTACCATCAGAGGCCGGATTTCCTATTACAGAAAGCCCCGGATATTATAACACCAGTGAACCACAAGGAAATGGCCTTAAACCCAATCCTATGAAGATGATTGAGGCATTTAAAGAGAAAATGACTAAATGTCTTAAGGAAATGAAGGAAAATAAAATTAAATAGGTGTAGGAATAAAACTGTTCAAGACCTGAAAATGTAAATAGAAGCAATAAAGAAAACATAAATTTAAGGAGTCCTGGAGATGCAAAACCTAGACAAGAAAACAAACTACAGATCACCAACAGAATCCAAGAGATGGAAGAATCTAAGAAATTGAAGGTATGATAGAAGAAATTGATAAACCAGCCAAAAAAATGTTAAAATTAAAATGTTTCTAATACAAAACATCTAAGAAATTTGGGTCACCATGAAAAGACCAAACCTAAGAATAATAGGAAAAGAAGATGTAGATTCCCAGCTAAAAGAAACAGAAAATATTTTCTACAAAATTATAAAAGAAAAATTCCCTAACCTAAAGAAAGAGATGCCGATAAATGTAAAAGAACCTTACAGAACACCATATAGATTAGCCACAATAAATAAATAAATAAATCCCTGCCACAAAACAAATAAAAAAACCCTATTGTCTAAAACAATGAATGAATATGAAAAGCTATAAGGGGGAAATGCCAAGTAACATATAAAAGCAGATCTATCAGATTACACACAAATTCTCAAAAGAGACACTAAGGGCCTGTGTAGATATCATGCAGTCCCTAAGAGATTACAGATACCAACCCAGACTACTATATTCAGCAAGTTTTTCAATCACAGTAAATGGTGAAAACAAAATATTCCATGAAAAACAACAAATTTAATATATACACTCCAAAATTTAGACTTGTAGTAAATATTATGAGGAACACTTAGACTGTGGGGAGAGCAGAAATCGGTAGGCAGGCTTTTCTCACAAAGAGACAGGTTATTCAATTCATCTAGCAATAAAAGGATAGAAGCTATTTCTTTCTCTATGCCATAAAAGTTGAAGCTTATTTTCATCCAGAGTAATTGAGTTCTTTCTGTACTGGTGCCTGCGCTTTTGCTCCATATGCATATGTAAGTGTATGAATGTGTGTATAAGTATACAACTAGGAGACAAGTGGCCAGACTCAACGAGAGTGTATGAATGTATGTGTGGTTTTTTATATTTGATTGTGTAAAAGTTTTTTTTGTTTGTTTGTTTTATAACGAGCATGAGTGACTCTCTTCTCTTGGATCAATAAAAGTTTATTGCTTCAAACCTCCCTCCTACCTGGCCAATGAGAGGTGAGGTGAGGCTTTTGGACAAGAGAGAAAGAATTCCTAGCAATGAATCTTTTACTTAATCCCCTGCCCTTAAGCAACGGGTGTTAATTTTCCCAGAGGTCTACAACTTCTGGCTTCAGATTAATTTAGAGTCACGACAGATAAATGCTTTTATAGAAAGCAGTCCTAATACCTGCAAGCCCAAATCTTGTCCCCACCAGAAGTCCACCCGCACTTGGCTCCCTCAGAGAGGATCCAGGCTGGGCTTAGCTTCCAGTATAGTAGATGGCAGGAAATAATCAATCGGAGGTCTGAAATCAATAAAATAGAAACAAAAGGGAACACTACAAAGAATCAAACGACAGGCAGACTCTGATAACCAAACAATATGCAGACTCAACAAAAAAGAAAATTACACTCTAATTTCCCTCAGAAACATTGATGCAAATACATTCAATAAAATACTCTAAAACTGAATCCAAGAACACATTAAAAGCCACATGATCAAGTAGGCTTAACCCTACAGTTACAGAGATGGTTCAAGCCTGGAAAGATGGCTCACTGAGTAGAACACTGACTTTTCTTACAGAAGACCCGGGTTTGATTCTCAGCATCTATAGGGTAACTACAATTCCTTCCTCTGGCATGAACATGGTGCACAGATTTACATAGAGCAAAAGGACCCATACACAGAAATGGTTCAATATATTAAAATCAGTAAATATAATCCATTATATAATCAACACACCAAAAATCTACGTGATCATCTACTGAGTTACAGAAAAGGTCTTTGGCAAATTTCATACCCCTTCATGAACAAAGTTCCAGAGAGACTAGAGATAAAAAAGGCATATTTAAACACCGTAAAGGCAAATTACAGCAAGCTCACTGCCAACATTAAATTAAATGGAGAGAAACTCAAAGCAATTCCATGAAATTCAGGATTAAGACAAGACTATTCACCTTCTCCATTCTATATAGTATGGAAGTTTTAGCTAGAGCAATAAGATAACTGAAAGAGATAGGAGGATACAAGTTTGAAAGGAAGAAATATCTGTTTTGCAGATAATATAACAGTGTACATATGTAGCACTAAAAATATACCCAAGAAACTTCATAAGTTGATAATCATTTTCAGTGAAGTGCGTAGGTACATAATTAACACACACACACCATAGTCAGTGATCCTTCTATATACAAGTGACATAGAGAGGAAAAATCATGTAAACAACACTGTTGACAAAAGTCTTAAATAATATATCTTGGGGTAACTCTATTCAAGCAAATGAAAGACTTGTATGATAAACTTTCCAAGTCTTTGAAGAAAGAAATTGAAGAAGATATCAAAAAAATGAAAAGATCTCCTATGTTCATGGATATATTCCTAATTATAGCCTACTCAGTTATAAGGAAGAATATGCTAATTAGTTACCTAGTACCCTAAAAACATACATACAAATTACATATGCATACTGAGCCCATGGTATTTTAGCCTGAGGAGCTGATGTGACATGATGACATTAACTTTGTTGCTATGTGAGCCTTGTAGATTCTTCTAACTCTCTTATTAGAGTTAGGCAACAAATTAATAAAATGTTATATGGTCAGTAATGAATATGGAAGAGTTGAGTGGGTTGAAGCCTATCTAGAAATGCACCTACCATCAATAAGCCTATGATTTCATTTTGACAGGTGTTTCTTTAAAGTATACCTGTCCAAAAGCCATCCAGATGCATTTGGGAGGAGGTAAGGAAGAATTTCAAAGATCAATATGCCTAGAAATCACAATATTCTATAGTCATGGTTAATTATATTTTAAAACAACATCTCTAAGTTGTGGGATTGTACTACAGTTCCCCCTTTTTAAATTGTATAATTGTACTACAGTTCCCCTTTTTTTAATTGTGGGATTGTACTATAGTTACCCATTTTAATATTTCTAACATGATCACAACGTTAAAAGATTTTTCTAGTAACCTATAAAATCTGAGGTAGCCCCTCTTCTACACATGTTGGCTGGTAAGAGTCATTCCCACGTTCCTTTATTAAATCGTGATACCTGCAGGCTATATTTGTCTCCACTCAGCTAAACAGAAACTCACATCCACTGAAACCCAAATATAGCTAGGTTGTCATAAGGCATATTAAATGTGTGAGTTATGGAGACAACCTGCCCAGGTTGGATTCCAAGCTCTCTTACTGGCATATGACCTTCAATAAATTATTAAGACTTCCCTAAGTTTTATGTGCTGAACCTAAAAATACCCAGCCCACAAGACTTAGCATATATTCTCTGCATGTCTTCATGTGAATTTGTGCTATCAATCTTTGTACATTCTCCTTATGTGCAGACATGTATCAGTGCAGCAATCATGTTTGGTCCACAGACTCTTTTAAAAGTATTTACATTAAAAATATGAAGGATTTTAGATAGGGTCCCTCATATTATGAAAGAGGACCTAAGAGTTACTAGAATTTTTAAAATTGATACTGTTTAGATCTGGGGTAAAAAAAAAAAAACATAAAATACTTCAGAGGCAGCTACAATTGGTCCCATATTCATCCTAAAGGAATGCAAGGAAGATGAGATTGGAGCCGTTTATGGGATTGTGCAATGCATTAAAAACTCAATGATTCTAAACATTTTTGAAAACTATTCCCTTATGATTAATCAGTCAGCACTTTTAGAAAAAGCACTTAATTTTTCAGCTCACTGTGGAGACCTTGATGTTTTTCTGTGATTATCTTTTTCAAGGCTCCTGGATTAGAAGACCTTCTATTATTGTGAACCATTGTAAAAGTATCAGCTTGGCTTTTGGCTTTCACACTATGCAAATTTGATCCCAGCTAGGTGTGCTGCCCTAACCACTATGGTTACAGGCTTTTGGTATTTTGCACAGCATGATTATTGCTTTGCTTTCTTTTATAATTATGTTTTTGATATTGTGATTTAAAGTTTATTGAGTAAAATTGAAATAAAACTAAACATTATTCATGCATCCTTCTGGAAAAACAAAAGACAGAATATCAAAGGACTTGGTACTCCTGTGGACCCTAAAAGAAGTAACAAAAATATCCAAAGCAAAATGCTTTCTGCCTTTTTATAAATGAGAAGCTTAATGTATAGGTACTTATCCAGTGTCCTGGGGCTTTAACAAGGCTTCCAAATTCTTTATATTTAATTGCAGGTGTTAGCCATACTTTTCTGATTGGGGAAGCAATAAAAGATCAGAAGAAAAAAACACCAGGAGATAAACCAGAGAGTCACTAAGCAACTTAGGAAGAGTTTTAGGTTATTTGATACGGTCAAATCATTGGATTATAATACTTCTACCTCTAGAAGAACGTTCTTGTTGTTTTTTTAATTAGATATTTTCTTTATTTACATTTTAAATGATATCTCCTTTCCCATAATATTATAATTTGGTTCATCTTCCAAAAATAACAACAACAACAAAAATACTTGTGAATAAAAAATAGAGTTCTTGAGGCATATCAATGAGATATCACTATGTATGTCGTAGCATATATGTTTAGCTTCTTATGAATATGTAATACTCATAATGAATATGTAATACTCAGAAAATAATTGATGCTATTATCTAATCTACCTAAACTTTTCCTGTTTAGATATATACTATTTATATGTTTAGGTAACATCAAATTTTATATTTGCATAATAATTTATGACAACATTTTACATAAAATATAATTATAACTAATTATACTAATATAATTAGATAAGTTATTTAGATAATATGTTTAAGCCATAAAATGTCTCTCAAAGAACATATATTCTAATTCTCTTAATAAATCACTGTCTTAAAATATTTCTTAAATAACTTCCATTTTTTAAATTAAAATATTATCTACAGAGGCTAAATACACCCAATGTATTCTTAGATTTGCTACTTCCATTTAAAATACAATCAAAATTGCAATTTGAGGGAGGCAGTGTGCCAGTTGTTTTCCTTGCCTAATGTGGGCTCTGGCAGATGTAAAATCTCCTTTTGTTCAGTCAGTACCCCTCCACACCCCCACCTTCGACGTTTCAGTCAGATTCCCATGAGATTAGACAAAGGATCTGAACCGGAAAACTGTGCAGTTGTTATTCAAGCTTTTGTCCTAGTGTTCAGGTGCTCTCTACTCACTGAGGCTGAACAGTAGATTCCTGAAATGTCAACTCAGGCAAGAAGCCTTTAGACCCACAACAGGCAAGCAGCTTTTTCCTGTCCTCTGACACGAGCAATTCCTGCCCACATCTGTCCCTAAATGTCCCATCGAGCAAAACAGTGTTTTTAGGTGTACACTTACAAATGTTGAAAAACAAATTTTAAAGAAGAAAAATAAAAAAGAGAAGAAAATAAATAAGGAGTAGATGTAGAGGGAAGAAAAAGAAGAAAAGGGCGCAAGGAAGCAAGTAGGAGAGAGAGATCGATGATTTGACGTGGAGAATGAAAGAGGAGAAAAGGAGAGGAAAGAAGAAAGGGGAGGCAAGCGGGAAGGAAGGAATGGAGGGAGGGAAGGAAGGAAAGAACAAAAGAATGCTGGTTGGTAGATTAAGAAATGGTTCAAGGAGAAAAAACAGCTTTTTTTTTTTTTTTTTTTTTTTTTTTTTATCTTTCCACTAAGACACAGACCTTTCAGACAGTGGTCTCTAGTAAGTACTGTTTTCATACCTTGACTTTAGATGCAACTTTGACATGACTACAGCAGCAATTCTCATCTTGTGGGTTATGACCCATTTTGGGGTCACACAACAAGTATCTTGCAAAACATATATTTACATTAAAATTCATAACAGGAGCAAAATGACAATAATGAAGTAGCACCAACAAACTTTTGTGGTTGGCTGTCGCTGGAACATTAGAAAGTCTGAGAACCGCTGGCCTTTAATTCTGATGTCTCGACTTCTTTCTAACCACCTAGATAGTGTAAGTTGTAAGGTTTCAATTTCTGAAAGTTTCAGTAACTTACACTGGCTGGGAATAATTTTGGAACATGTCCAGCTTCTTTCTCTTTTAGTTTTTTTGCTTGTTTGTTTGTTTTTGGTTTTGCTTTTTTTGTTTTGTCCTGTTCTTTTGCTTTTTTTTGTTTTTGTTTTTTGTTTTTTATCCTCTATGAAGCAGGACAGCAAAAGTAACATACAAAGTCCTTAGGAGAAATCAATAAAATTATGTGGGTGTTTCCTATGGCAACTTGATTTTTGATAAAGAAGCCAAACCATACCATGGAAAAAAGAAAGCATCTTCAACAAATGCTGCTTGTCTAATTGGATGTCTGAAAGTAGAAGAATGCAAATAGATCCATATTTATCACCTTGAACAAAACTCAAGTCTAAGTGGTTCAAGGATCTCAACATAAAACTGGATAGACTAAATCTCATAGAACAGAAGGTGGGAAATAGCCTTGTGTGAATTGGTGGTGGAGACAATTTACTGAGCATAACACCAGTGGTCAGGCTCTAAGATCAAAAATGGATAAATGGAACCTCGTGAAACTGCAAAGCTTTTGTAAGGCAAAAGACACTATCAATAGGACACAATAGCAGCTTTCAGATTGGGAATGGATTTTCACCATCCCTACATCTGACAGAGGGCTAATTGCAGAACTGTGAAACACAGCCTGGTTCCTTGTTGAGCTAAAGCTAGAAACCCCCATGACCCTAAAGGTACGGCAGGTGTTTTGCCTGGTACCCTGACACAAGGCCACAACCCTCCATAGATCTGTGGCCATCAGTCATGTAAGGGCAATGCCCCAAGCCCCTCCACATGTGAAGGACATGACCACAGGTTGCCTAGACTCAAGACAGATCTCCATTTTAATGAGGTACCTAAAGGCCTGAAGAGGCTTAGCTTTCCTTCCCAGACACTCCTCCCTGCAAAAGGTATTTAACTTCAGGCCCATCCTGAGAAGTAAGGTACAGTTTTACTCATCTACTTTCCACCATGATAATAAATGCCTTAAAACCTTAAACTCCCTCTTTTCATGGAGATCTCACATGGGTAACAATGGAGAAGACTTTCTCCTAAAGAGCCATCTAACCTCCCATAGAAGGCCTCTCTATGCTCCCAGTCAAGACCAAGGCCAAGCCAAGCCAAGCCAGCAGCCTTCAAGCCAAGGACTATCCCTGTGGGATCCAGTCAAAGCTCCCCTCTTTTCCTCTCAGCCCTAGGCTAGAACCAGATGGCCCCTGGCCTCCTTGCAGGCCTGGGTACCCCTGAGCCAGCTCAGGCTGTCCCTGGATGGCAAGGGGTAAGTGCAGTAAAAACTCCCATGTCTGGTCTCCCCAAGTGGCTGAACCCTATGGCAGAGTGGACATAGGGTTCCATTAACCCTACAGCTAATATCCAAAATTTATAAAGAGCTCTAGAAGTTAAACACCAACAACCTAAATAACCTAATTAAAATATGGGGTACTGAGCTAAGCAGAGAATTCTCGGGAAAGGGAATCTTGAATGGCCAAGAAACACTTGAAATGTTTGATGTCCTTCATCAGCAGGGAAATGCAAATCAATACAACTATGAGGTTCCATCTTACACCTTTCAGAGTGGTTAAGATCAAAGACTCAAGAGATCACATGCTGGCAGGGATGTGGAGCAAGGGGAACACTCCTCCTTTGCTCATGGGAATGCAAACTTGTACAACCACTTTGGAAATCAATTTGGCAGTTTCTCAGAAAACTGGGAATAGTTCTACCTCAAGACCAGCTATACTACTCCTGAGTATGTAGCCAAAAGATGCTCCAATATCCCATAAAAAGACTATGCTCAATTATGATCATAGCAGCTTTCTACATAATAGCCAGAAACTGGAAACAATCTAGATGCCCCTCAACTGAAGAATGGATAAGGAAAATGGGTTACATCTATACAATAGAATACTATTCAGCTATTAAAAACAAAGACATCATTAATTTTTCAGGCAAATGGATAGAACTTAAGAATATCATACTGAGCCCTGTAGCCCAGACCTCACAGACATGCATGGTATGTACTATCTTGTAAGTGGACTTTAGCCATAAAATACAAGGTACTCATGCTACACTCCACAGACCAAAAAAGCTAAACATGAAGACAGGCTCAAGGGAGGATGCTTGGATCTCAGTTAGAATGGGGAATGAAATAGTCATAAGAGGCAGACCAAGCAAGGGAATGGGGTAGCAGAGGGGATAAGGAGGGGAACGGTGGGGTGGTCAGGATAAGATATGTGGAGGGACAGGAAAGATGATCAGATGGCCATGAGAATGAATGAAAATCTGCACATTATGGAGTTGGAGAGGTGGGAGACATCTCCAGGACAAGACAGAGACCTAGGATAAGGGAGGTGTCCAAAAATCTATGAGGGTAAACTTAGCTGTGACACCCAGCATTGGAGATATGGAACATGAAGTTACCACCTACTAGCACGGCTGTCCTCTAAGAACCTCCACCAAGCAGCTGACTCAAACAGATTCAGACACCCACAGCCAAACAGTAGATAGAGCTCTTTGACTCTTATGGTAGAACAGAAGGAAGGATTGCTGGGTAGGAAGGAGAAAGGAACTCTATAGGAAGACCAACAGAGTCAACTAACCTAGACCTTTGGGGCCCACAGAGACTGAACTACCAACCAAAGAACATACACAGGCTGGAACTAGGCCTCCCCATATATATGTAGCAGCTGTCCAGCTTAATCTTCATGTGGCTACTGAACAACTGAAATGAGGGCTATTCTGAATGTTGATTCCTTTAAATGTATGTTGCCTTTATGTTCTAGGAGCTGGACTGCTTTGTCTGCCCTCAGTGGGAGAGGAAGCACTTAGCTTCGCAGAGACTTGATGTGCTGGGG
>JADRCC010569584.1:0-14156 GCA_019843855.1 Hylomyscus alleni | reverse complement strand
GTTTCATACTTATTAATGTATATTATAACCTGTACATATACTCTTGTGTCAATATGGATTTTATATACTCACAGGACAGAAGTTCAGCTTTACAACATTGGTAAAACTATCTAATAATATATGAAAGCTATCAAAATGAAGAATTGGTTACATAGCTTTATTTGATGCTTCTGTGAAAACAAGCTAGCAGTTATTGTCATCCTCCTTCTCCAGTGGAGATGTGTACCCAGGAACTTGACAATCATTGGATGACCTAACAGTCTACCTGATAGTGTACATAGGCTGTGCCAGAAATATTGACCATGTGGGAACCATTTGAAAAGCAAGTGAGTACGTCCAGAATCATTTAGCACTTAGAAAGTTCCAAGGCAGCAGTTTAAAAAATAGTCTTGGGCCACAGGGTCTCCTTTGCCAGATAGCACATCAGGTTTATTACAGGAAAGCAACATTGCAATGTCTTGACCCCTGAATCCCAAATGCTAGAGAATTACTGGCTTTAGATATAGTGTGCCTTTCAGTCACTTCAGATTATCTGGGCTTCTTTGTGTGTAGTTGAAAACAATCACACTTTTGCTTATTATTTGCATTCTTGTTGTCTTATTTTGAGTTACATTTACTATTATATATTTTGTCAGAATCTTTCTTATCATCAGCCTCCACCTTAACATCCTTCTTGCTAAAGACTCCACCTTAACATCCTTCTTGCTAAAGATGCCTGAAATGCATACACGTTTTGTTTTGAAATTATGCAGTTGATATGCAAATGTGGTAGATGAAGAGTTGTGCCTGCATCCTAGGTTCTTAGAGTTTGTGCAGGTCTCCTCTTCTGAGAGCAGAGAACTTGTGTTTCAACTGTAGCAAAGTGAGAGTCATTCTCACTGCTACAGAGAAACTTCTATGCCAGAGAGAGGATACAGGAGAATTGTGCCTCACTATCAGCCCCCAGCTACAGAGAGCTTCATCTTCCCATATTCTAGAAAAGATGAAGAGAGTAGCTCCCACCATGCAAGGACTCATTAACATTACCTGACATCATGTAACACTCGTTTTAATTATCATCTCTATTGGGAATGGAAAGCTGATCCATCTACAGACTAGGCAAATTTAAATCCCTGTTCTTCAACTTTCCAATATTGTTTTATACGTTTTTGAACACATTTACATCGTTATAACCTCTAAAATGTTATTAAAACTGTTAAATTTCCTGGATGATTGAAGATCAAAAGAATTATAGTCAATTAATGTGAGACTGGCATTTTTAGTGTTCTTGAAACATATTTTATACGTCAATTCAACTTTATAACCTAAAGGTAAAAGCCAAACAATTACGTAGGGTAAAGTCTCCTTTGATGTGTTATTTCATCCAGAAGATACTGCGAAAATGTTTGAATCTCTCAGCTAATGTAAAATGAGGGATATGAAGCAAAATACATGATCTCTCCAACTGAGACTCTCTGATGAGAAACCAGGCTTTCAGATGTTCTCTGAGCATCTCCAACCTCACCTCATCACAATAAACTTAGAGGTGCTCTATATGTTGGCAAGATGTTCTCTTTGATTTCAGAATCAATCCCTTAACCTTTGGATAATTGGAAGTTAATGAACTGCCCCAGTCTCCTCACCTGTAAAACAAGAGGGTTTTTTTTTTTTTTTTTTTTTTTTTTTTTTTTATGAACAAGGAAAAGATCATGTGGAAATGATAGAATGGTATGTGTGAGGGATAGTCGCCCAGGGAATCACATCACAACAGTGCATTTGACAGTTCTCATGTTTTTCACTCAGGTAGCAGTGGCCATAGGGTGGTGTGTGAGCTTATTAAATAAATATTTAGATAAATATAACCTCAAATTTGTGAATGAATTGAAAAAGAACAAACAAACAAAATACCATTGGTCTGGCATTCATATAGGGGAAATGTAATTGAGGATTCTTGAATGCTATGTATTTTCAAGTTGTCTATAGGCTTACTTACTATAATTTTCCTTTAAAAAAGACAGCCAAATGATATTATGTAGAAACTGAGGTCAGAGAAAACAAGTACTTCACTTATTTCATAGATCACATGGATTGGACTCAATGTCTGGTCACTGTAGAGATTTCTAGAGAAATAAAACCAAGGTAATGAATGTAAATTAACAAAGGGGATTTGTTTGATTGCCTTACAAGATTTGGCTAGGTAGTTAAACCAACGTCGTCTACCCACTGGAGGGGCTGAGAACATGGTAGCTAGTCTACTAGGTAGGATGCCTCTGCCGTCTCAGTATGGTGCTTACAGTCAGGGCTTTCATATACAATAGAAAAGCTGAGTTCCAGTGTCAGGGATGGATGGTAAGAGATACAGCACCAGAATGAATGCATGCAAGCAGAAGACAAAGGCAGGAAGGCTGAAAGCCTGCCCTCCTACTATGTGGGGCTGCAGCCACAAGTTTGTCCCTTGCTCCCTATGGGAAAGGGTCTCGTCTACCTTAATTAAACATCCTGAGAACTAACAGTGCAGACCTGCCCACAGTTGTGTCTCTTATCGGATCCAAGATCAAATGAAGTCAGCAGCCATGACACCCACCACACCATTTTACTTCAGTTTCCAAGTTGACAGTCTTTGCTTTTAAAATTAAAAGTTAAGTGTATGCTGTTGAGATGGCAGAATGCTTAGTGAATGCGTGAGGCAGAATAGGGAGTCAGCTTCCATCAATAGAACAAACGAATTTCTTGTTTAATACTGTTGCTATTAATGTTGTTAAAACTACATTTCCTCAATTCTGAGTATTTCTCAGTGTGTGTTTAGCGAAATGGCTATTCTTTGTCTTAAGCATCTCTAAATAGTGGCAACTGGTGACTATAAATTGTCTAGAGCCATTAAGCAAATAGCATCATCCAACATTTTTGGCGACTAAGTGAAAGTCATTAAAATGCCATTTCATTGATTAAAAGAGAGGTTTACCAATACACTTAATATAAACAGTACTCTATTTATGTCATGCGTGTGGTATCAGAGCATATCAGAACAAGCAACAGTACCAGCAGTAGCACTGAGGATTCTGTCTAAGAAGTTGGCAGTCACTTTGTATTAGTTAAGTTGCATTGGGTTGATTGTTGAGGTGCTGTCCTGCAAAACTCATTTGACAAGAGTACTTTTGCATAGTAAATTCCTTAATTATTTTACTTTCATTGCAATGTCTATAATCCTGTTGACTTTGCACTCAAAGATAACAACAATATTTGTCCTGATGACTAAAGACTTTAAACTCACACACAGCTCATGGCAAAGAACATTATGGTATCTGATGAAGAAACACATTCAGTGCCCATTCCATTCCTAAGGGTCCATCCCATCCTTGTGGGGGTTAGTTATAAAGATTTAAACTCAATGCATAAACCAGAATGGACTGAGACTAAGAAAGTCTGATTGCAAGTACAGTTCTTTTATTGTATGATTTTTTTTTTTAATTTCAACCTTAGTTTCATAAAAGAAGATCATAACTTAAGGAATCTCTCAGCCATGAAATACTAAAGTCTTCTCATCTAACTGTGCTTAATTTGTAAAATACTGTAACACTCCTGGGGTACCCTGTGCAGGTCAGGGTTGATTTAGAATTTACTGATTGGAAGTCTCTATTCCTATGTTGTACTCTATCTTAATTTATTTATATGGTATAATATATTTCATTTTCAATGGAAAATTGAAATTATCTTATCCATTACAAGATGATTATGATTTAACTAATATCCTGTAATTCAACTTCTGCTATTGGCCAATATGCAGAAACATATTTGACTATCACAAATAGGAGAAGGCTGTTGATATCTAGCAGAGAATACGGGGGAGAAATGTTAACTTATACACCACAATGTAAAGAATTGAAATCTCGACAACAATGAGTTGCTTTGTTCTATGTGTCAATAAAAGGTGAAGAAGGAGAAGATGAAGGAAGGGAGAGAGGGAGAGAGAGCAGAGGGAGAGGAAGAACAAGGTTGCTTATTTTTATGCCAAATATGGGGTAATGTCCTAGTTTGCTTTCTGTTGGTTTGGTAAACACTATGTCCAAGAGAAACAAGAGAAAGGGGGCTCATTTCAACTTATACTTCTAGGTCATATCTATTTTTGAGGGAAGTCAAGAATTCAAGGTAGGAGTTTGAGGCATTAAACGCTGAAATATACAGACTCAATTCTGATTCATGCTGTAAACTTTGTTAGATCGCCCAGGACCACTGTGGATGGCATGCCCAAAATGGGCTGGGTTCTCTAACATCAATTAATAATCAAGACTGTTACTCCAATATATGGCCACAGGCCAATCAAACTGGGAAATTTCCCAATTGAAACTCTTCAGATGATTCTAGACTGTATCATGGTGAGAGCTGAAATGATTTAAGAAAAACATCATATGGAATGCTTTAAGAATCCAGTAATATTTGTACATAGTTACTTTCAATTTCCATGGAGTAGTTTCAAAACATCAAAGAACTAAATATTAAGAGCATGAGCTTTGTATTATTTGATAATGGATTTATTTTCTCATTTTATCATTTCATTGTCATGGAAACTTAGACATGTATTTATCTTATTTACTTCCTAATTTTCTCATCAGAAGATATTTAACTATGAAGATATCATTCATTAAAAGACATTTATTAGAACTTAGAAGATATCTTTTGTTTTTACAAGAATTGAAATAGAATATTAATTACTTATACATAGAATCTATCAATGGTGATTGTGATAAAAGTATGAGTTTGTTAACTAACTTACTAAAAATTATACAGATCAAAGTTTTCCTTACCCAAAGTTGTTGAACTTATTTAATTTTTTTAAAACAGAAAAATATTGAAAGACAGTTCTCTTGAAATGAGAAAATAGGGCAAACAACTTCTAAAGACTTTTTTTATTTTTAAAATGTATGGAAAAAAATTTTCATATGTTATAAAAAAAGAATGTACTTGCATATAAAGAAATTGGTGCCAAAATAATAAATAGCATTGGGAAGAGAGTGTATAGAGCTGTGCTGAACAAGAGAAGATATTAAAACCACCCACAAATGAATCAGAAAGCTACAAAAACTTGTGGATTCCATCAGTTGAAAGAAGACTAGAAATACATTGATAGTGGAATTGGAAACAGTTTCCAACATGCTGTGATGCTAAGTCATCCATCTTTCCTACACTCACATGTACCACAGTACCAATGGCTACAAAAATGGCCACATATACAGTGGTGAATTCATGGAGCCCTGAAAGTCAACCTCCATGTAAATAATTAGTTTACAATCATTGGTCTATTGTTTTTTCCCATCATGGACTGACTTTTCCCAAAGGAATCTAGTCTGATGAATGAGAGTGCATTGTTTGAAAGATTTAAAGAAGTATTTCTTGGATATTTTTTCTCCTTCAGTAAACTATTGGGAAGATGGAGGAGTGTTCAAGTGAGACATACTGAGATTATATTTGTCCTGAGCCTTTCAGCACTGTAATTTATCTCTGTGCCAAAACAATATGAATTGTTAAAAAATGTACTCCTCCACAAAATGAAACAATTGGAGTAGGTCCCCATTGAATTATGTACATATGTATTTTTTCCGAATAATAAAAAATTCACATCCTCTTTTAAGAGCAAGATACTAGTTTAAAATCTTTATCCATACATTTTAAGGACTATTCTAGCAGTTATACCTAAAATGAACTTTTGAAAAACATCTGTGGTTCCCTGAATGCCCACATTCATGCAAAGCAGTCTCCATTCAGTCACTTTGTATTCTACTAAGACAGAGCCTCTAGAAATGCACAACTAAATGAAACAAGGGTCTGATTTTTAGGACTATAAAAACACCTTGTACATTAAAATTCTTTAGTAAGAACTACACACAGATGACTTTATAGCTAAGAACCAAGGAGTAAATTGAAAGTGTTAAAAAGAAATGGACATGAAGTTAAGAATAGTGATAAACACCTGTAATTTCAGTACTTAGAGTTTTAGGGTGGAATGTTCAAGAGTTCAAGACCTTCCTTGACTACATAATGAGGCTGATTTAAGCCTAGGCTGTATTAGTGTCTCACAAAGAAAAAAAGACAGGCCCTGAGGACATAGCTTCTGGGTCCCAGTGACCATGACATGTATTCTTGTGATTTTTCTACACACGTTCAGAAGAAATCTCCTGTACCACCCATCGATGAGTGGAACTCAGTAGTGTGTATGTGTGGTTCTGGACACCGATTCATACCATTATTAAGAATTCTAAGTGAAAATCCAATTGGGAAGGCTGTAATGTAAATTATCTTTTCATTATATCACATGGCAAAAATTATTCAGTTATTTTGTTTCTCCTTTAATGTTTTAAGACATTCATTCATCTATCTATCCATCCATCCATCCATCCATCCATCCATACATACATACATACATACATACATCCATTAATTGTATGTATATGTGTGTGTACATGTGCAAACATGCTACAACACACATATGGAGGACAGAGGACAATTTGTTGGATTTGCTTCTCTTCTTCCATGTAAGTTCCAGGACTTGGCACCAAGTGCCTTTAAGCCACTGAGCCATCTTGTCAGTCCTGTAAGCTTCTCTTTAAACACTTAACAGATCACGTTAAATCTCTGCTGCTACATGAGGTCTTCAGTGCCAGGGTGACAAGTTGATTGCTTCTCTGTTTATATTGGCTGGCATATGGTTGATACTTATTATAAACATTTGTTTAAAAAGATTCCAATACTAATCATACCAGAAATGTGTCTACCTCTATTTGTCAAACAACAGTGGTAAAATAGTTTACCTGCCACAGCCTTTAGATCTTCTGAAGATTGAAATTGCTTAAATGCATAGTTATGTTGATGTGGATGTGGCAAGGTTTACATTGTGGCACTGAAGATAGCAGTACGTGTAAACAGTCTCTAGCTTCTGTCTACTTGAATGGCAGTACCAAAAATAACTTTGGGTTGAACGCTTCAGAAGAGTTCTCTATCTATGGCAACTTCAGAAATTAAGAATGCATGTACCTTAATGGAAAAGTATTTCTATTTTGCCCATGTGGGGGTATGAAGAACAAAAAAGAGAAACGTACAGAAAGACTGAACCAGCAGAGAGGAAAACCGTTTAACAAATTGTTCATGTAATATGATACTCGGTATAATTATTCACGCCTTTGAAATCATGTTATCAGTTTGTCACCATCCTAGTACTAACATGAAATGCTGCCGGACATTCATTGTAATATGCTGGCCTCTCTGAACTCCCAAATAGCAAGCATTCCTACATCTTCACATACTAGAGACTCTGGTGAGTGATACAATGTTATAGATTTATATGCTTACAGATAAGTACATATACACACCTATGCACACATGAAACCCTGATGAGTACTATCCCAGCGTTATCAAAAATGTATGTAGACATGTGTTTATGTGTGTGTACTTTTCTATACTCACGAACTAAAGCTAAGTGTATTATAGCACCATGTCCTGCTTCCATTTCTGACAATGAGATTGTGAGATGGGTTACCAGAGTTCTAAAGGTCTTTAAAAATACCTCTTTTTTCCGTTAAAAGATGCAATTGATATATATTGTATTGTTTTACTGAAGCATGAAGTCAGACTCTTTGTGTCCCATGTGTATGTCACAGTATGCATTTGTCTTAATGGGATGGAAAGGCTAACTAAGCAGAGTTGGAATCTTTGTGCTTGGTCCATGCTAGTGCAGAAAATTTATTGATTTTGGGGGGCAAGCATATCATTGGGAACACTGCACTTCTGTGCTAATTAGGAGTCCTCAGAACTAAGAATATGTTCTGCACAGATATGTTATTGACACATAGATCAGCTGCACAGAGGCTCTCCTGATGATATTTTGAGTCTCACAGTGTAATAATTCAGGCTTTTGGCATGTGTCATACATTCGTTCTTGTCCTAAGGGCGAACACTGCCTCAGTGACAATTTAAAAAAAAAAACAATTTGAATGAATGTTAACTAAAATGACAATATAGATGAGAAGCTTGTTTTATAAATTTAGCATTTGCTACCCAATTTTAAAAAAGATCATCGTTTTAACTTCATTACCAGATCTATTGAAAATACAGACCAATTGCCACAGACTGGGTTTACTGTGGGAATCCCTTGTTCCACGGGATGAGTAGAGTTCTGGTCAGGTGGGCAAAAAATTCGACAGATGACAAACAGAGTTGACACAAGGAAGTGCCGAATCTGAGTGCATTTCTCAAAAATGGCATCAGACTTTTATAGTCATTATAAAAGAGAAAAGAAAAATCTGGCAGCTCAGAGGCCGAGGTACATCTGAGGCCACCTGAAACACACTGGGTCTAAAGCAGCCACCTCTTCTGGACAGGCACTGCACCCCCACCCCCACCCGGCGTGAGCGCTTGGGGCCTGGGGGCCTGCAGACCACATGAGGCTCAAAGCTGGAATCTCAAATCTCGAATGCTCGAATGCTCTCTCTCGAATGCTCTGCTGCTGTCTCAGATACACACACACACACACACACACACACACACACACACACACACAGACACACACAGACACACACACACACACAGACACACAGACACACACACACACAGACACACACACACACACACACACACACACACACACACAGGTGGCTCAAGGTCCCGCCCATCCTTAGTAAAACACCTACTATGCTAATCTTCTGGGCTAGTAGAGACATATCCCATTCTTGCTAATTCCTAGGAGTGGCTCAGCTTCCATACACGACTGAAAATGAGGATTCTACTTGACCTTGCCCTAGGATAAACAACTCCCATTTTGTAAGCTTCAATGCCCTACCCCCTTTCTAATCTTTCTAACAATGCTGGAGGCAATTAGTCTGGATGAGTAACATTCTTTACGAAATTCCAAGCCAGGGTTTGGCTAAGATGTTGGAACATTGGTAAAGGTCAGAGAGCAATGTTCAATTTTGTCTAGCTATTAGTAAATCCTATCTTGATGGGAACCTAGCATGCGAGACCTTCCCTCGACCATCACAAGGACAAATCTGGAAATGCATCTGAGTTAGGGGATGCCATCCAGAAGGCTGGCTTCCGTTGAATCTGTATGCCTCTGGTCCAAGGCCAAACTTGTGGGCTTGTCACAAGACTTCACAGGAGTGGGCGTGGCAACCAACAAGGAGAATGCTTGTATACTGACTCACATAAAAACCGTTTTCTCCCCTATATATTGGTCAAGATCAATTCATTTGAACTGATTCTGAAACTAGGGCTTTTGTAATTTAAAATATGCAAGGTGAAAAAAAAATGCATGCATGTACCATAATAAGTAGATCGCATTTTATTCTTCCTTTTCACCACAAAGACACGGCAGACATTCACAAATGTCAACAAGTCTAAACGGCTCGCATGAGTTTCAGAAGTGGGCATTTTTATGAAGATGCGAAACGATTTATTGGTTGGAGATTTTGCTTATTTCGGGTTCAGTTTTAAAGCCTTTGACTAATTAATGTACTAATAAGCAGTTATAAGGTTGCCTTTCTCTTCTCATAGGGTATATGTCTACAGGCCAATTAGTGGACTAGCAAGTGTTTACTCTTCAGTTTTAAAGCTAAGTTCATGTTTATAGAGGCATGGCATAAGGAATACAGATTCCTGCAGCCATCTCCACCGCCTCTTGTCTGATGGTAAGTTAGTGTTACTCTAGTTGTCAGGATCACACTATGCTATGGTAATCGGCTAATACTGCAAACCTTAATCAAGTTTCACCATATAGAATTCATCTATATATATACATATGGTATATAATATATGATATATTATATACTACATTATATTATTGTAATATGCTTTCTCTCTGTATTAAGTTCCTATATACCCAGTAACCAGCCATACTTTATTTGGTAGTTATTTCCTAAGCCTATTCCAAGCCGACAATTCCCCGTTCTTTCTTTGTCATTCATAACTTTGTTGTTTTGAAAGAACAACATTCTTTCAAACAACATTCGTATTCTTTCATTTCAAGTGTGCTCGATAATTCATTCTGACTTAAATGTGGCGACATTTTTTTTTTTTTTTTGTCTAGCATTGAGAGAAATCATGACACATCATTCACACTCATAACGTTGGGAGCTGGAGACACCCCTGTATTTCCCCTGTTCCCATGGAAGGTGGTAACTGTCACATTTCTCTGGAAGCTGCAGCTTTTCTCTGTGTAATAAGAAGGGAATATGGTGTGCTGGGCTTCACATCTTTTTTAGCTGAGATAGATCTTTACTGCAGTAGTCATTGCCAGGGGACTCATAGGTAAGTCGTGGCCATGTCTCTACTTCCTTTGCTTCTGTTTGTTCTGCTTTTGTGAACCTATTTCTTTGTACTTTAATCATACAATATAATGCTTTAATTTCTATTTTCTAATAGTAGAAATGTTTAGAGAACAAACAAGAAAAATATAACATAGGCCACCTCTTGTATATTAACTCTATATCTGTTGTTTTACATTTGATAATTTACTATCTTTTAAAAGAAATAAGAGATAAAAGAGCAGAATATATTTAAATTCTCCTGTCTATATCAATTTACTATCTGGGAAGTTTGTATTTACCATCTTGTGAATTTTTAATTACATCATACATATGAATGCATTTGCAAAGATTTTAAAATATGCATTTTATTTTTAATATAAATAACATTATATTGCATGTATACTTTTCTATATACTTTTTCTAAGTTAACATGTCTTTTACATTTATCATCTTATTTGATTTAATCTATTTATTTTTAACATTGCATGTATACTTTTCTATATAATTTTTCTAAGTCAACATGTCTTTTACATTTATCATGTTATTTGATTTAATCTATTTATTTTTAACTCATAAACAATATTTCACAAAACCAAAGAAATATGATGAATTGTAAACCTTTATCCAACACATTTATTAAATAACTATTATACCGATGAGAAATTCTGAACTCCTTGATGACTTTATAGAATCCCTACTGGAGAAAATAAGGACTTATTCCTTAATAATTGCACCTTAATTGTGGCATGGTTTAGAGTACCTGGACTGATAGAAGACTTATCTCAGCAATGAGTTACATATAATCTATTCATTCAAGAAGGTACCATAGTGCCCACCAACTCTAGGCATTAAGGATTAAATGTAAGCTTAACAGGTATATGATGTAAGGGCAGAGTCACATGCAAATAATGTAATTGTCTTCATGCTGCTATTTGATTATCAGCAACTCAGAAGGAAAGCTGTGATTCAATTTTCCATAGAGTCAATGTATCTAGACTTCACAGGACAAAAGACAGTTGTTAAATCTGAAATGAGGGTTATAGTTTGAACTTTGAAAGGAGGTAAATGTTAGTAGAACTCCTGAGCAGGAAAAACTCAGTGAATCTAAAGGCCCGTCACTCAAAATGGGTGTGGCTGGCAGAGCAGAGCAGAGAAAAGCAGAGTAGACTCTGTCCAAAAATGAAGTTGTGACACAGAAGAAAACCCACGTGCCTGGAAACATTTGTAGATATGTCATTTCTTGGCTGACAGTTAGGTGTGTCCCCAAGTAAAACAGCCTCGCGTGAAGTCCAGGCTCTGCCACCCTTCAGGGTTGCTCCCATAGATTACTTACAAGCTCATTGTCTCCTTTTCATTTGATCTTTAAAGGAGAATGTGGTATTAAGTCTTACATGAGCATGTAATAGATGTGGCTGTGGATGTAATAGATAGCCCATAGCGAGTTATTATAGGCATTGAAGAAACAATTTCTATGTTAACATGTAAGACTAATCTTTTTATTTATTTACTTTTGGAGTGTCATGGAATTTCTGCCTTCCTATCATTGTTGACATTCTTGTTCAGGTCTTGTTGAGACTATATACTAGAACAGGGCAGAAGCATTTTAAGAGGTGGAAAAATAGGAATTTTGCTGTTACAAGGCTAATGGTGGTTACTTCCAGTGGTTCTGAAAAAAAATCATTGCAGGGTTTTAAACATGAGAGTCAAAAAGCTACATTCTTTTAAGGAATAACAAAATGCTGGCAAATTGGAATGGTAATGCAGAAGAGAATGAATGGATGGTGAGGCTTCCTGGAAGGAGTTCAGCTTCTGGGATATGGAGCAGCAGCATCTTCTCCTCTACTGTTGGGATTTGATTTGGGGGCCTGTGGTAACAAAGTACCACAAACAAGTTTTCCAAAACAATGCAGGTTTATTGTTCACAGTTCTGGTGGTCTATGTAATCCAGGGCTGAGCTCTCTGAGCATTCCAGGAATGGGTTAATCCAAGCCATTCTTCCAGCTTCCTATATATCCTTGATTTTGAACAGCATAGCTTCAACTTTTATGTAGCCCTTTATAGCATTGTCTCACTCTTTTTCTAACTGTCTCTCTGTCTGTCTCTCTGTCTCCTTCTTTGTCTCTGTGTCCCTCTGTGTATGTGTGTGTGAGGGGAAGGTAGGGAGGAATGGAAAGAGAGAGAAAGAAGAGCAAAGGAGAGAGAGAGAGAGAGAGAGAGAGAGAGAGAGAGAGAGAGAGGGCTTTCTTTAGATAAGGATTCATACTCTATTTGTTTAGGAACTTACCCTACTCCAATAAGCCCTAAATTAAGCAATTACATTTTCAACAATCTTGTTTCCAAATGAATTCATCTTCATGGGTGCTTGGACTTTGCTGTATGAATTTAGAGGGCACAACTCAACCATTAACCATTGTTTTTTTCTGATACCAGTGTTTGCTGGTCCTATGTATAAACTCTCCAGCACTGTAGTAATTCTTTATGAATTTCAGGAATACTATGTTTCATATTAGGACTAGCTGCCTCTGCTCAAGTGTCTGTTCCCTGCTTTATGCATTTTGGGAAAATCCAGCTTAAGTCTATTTAATGAAAAAACAAAGTTTAAAATAAAATGCAAAGTCCTGCTTATAACATGATTAAAATGACATTAACAGTATGCCAGAAGATCTAGAGATAAAATTTAATACACTGAAAGTAACTATCAGTTTTATTATGGTGCTATAATTTTGAGTCTTTTTCAAAACTGACTTAAGTTAATATTTTTCTGTAACAGAAGAATATATACGTAAGAGGTTACCCTATTTATGAGAACTGGAAACTCAGAGTCTTAGATCTTTGTTTCTATACACCTTAGAAACTTACCATAATTTTAAATACAGAGAAAAAACAGAACAGGAGCACGGTGCCATGACATACTGACTGATATCACAGCTCAGGCTCGCATGAATGCTACTGCATTAATTCCATTTTTATTCCAATCGGTGGCCCATTACTTGTTGTTTGGAGTGGATATTAATCTCCTTTAGGCATGTTTAAACTCTGAGTAAAGATGAAAGTGTGGTGCATGTGCCTCATTCATTTAGAGAAGGATTGTAATGCACCAGGTAATATATATTCAAATGCATCGAAGCATACGCCTTGCTGGAAAAGCAATTTGGCACTCGGAGTTAAAAGAAAATGTTTTTAATTGTGAAGGAATTACAGATAGAGTTGAGCCATTGGCTAATTATGAATTATGGGTGATTTTGTCCAATTTATGTTAAGTACCTCTATTTTTAAAAGTGGACAAAATGTATGAAGATATTTTAGGAACAAAATATCATTGCTTAAGGTGTTCCTTTTCATATATTAAAGTAATAAAGAGTCCAGAAACCCTTTCACAAATTTATCAAAATGTCATCTTCAAGTACTGGGTTGGAAAATTAGTAACTGCTGGAGTGTGGGACTGTGGAGAGTGTCATAGAGAAAGGAGCCTATCAGCCTTTACCTTCTAGCATAAAGCAAAGATGGTATTCACTAATTTTGATATTTAAAATGTCAGAAGTTCTAACCATAAATTAAGGGTGGAATTTAAGAAACTATTGTATTGTAAGTAAAGAAGTACAAAAAGAAATCATGGTACTAAGAAAGCGTGTACATTGTTTTAAAATAATACCTAAGAATGCAGCAGTTATTAGACAACAGTATATAGTTTCCTGGTGTGTTTCCTCATTTCACTGTTGAGATAATTTGTGTTGGCTTTCACAGACTGCAGGTTGAAGATCAGCATATACATTGGGTGCAGTTCACTCCTTATTGCATGTGAGGCCATTAATATTTCTGTGATGAATTGTCGTGAAGTCGCAAAGATATTCTTTGATTATTTTGCATTTACTTTGGACCCTACAC
>JADRCC010569583.1:0-14644 GCA_019843855.1 Hylomyscus alleni | reverse complement strand
GTTCCCAGCACCCATAAGTCAGCCCGCAACTGCCTGTAACTCCAGCGAGAGTTAGTGCATTTTCCTTACCCCCGTGTCACCGCACACACACAGTTCACACACACGGTTCACACACATTCAGACAAAACAAAACGAGTGCACACACACACACACACACACACACACACACACACACAGACCAGATAAAACGAGTGCGCACACACAGATGTTACTGTGTTATTATCGTTAATCTACCAATATAGTACTTTTAAATATTTATTTATTTCTATTTTATACGTTGAGTGTTTTGCCTGTATGCATGGGTGTGCACTCCAAGCTTATCCAGTCCCCTTGGAAGCCGGGAGAGGGCAATGGATCCCCCAGAGCTGGAGTCCCAGATGGTGTAAGGTACCATGTGAGTGTTGGGAACTAACCTGCGAGAGCAGTAAATGTTCTTAGCGGCCGAGCGTTCTCTCCGGAGCCAACCCAGTCGATGTTAACACAGTGCCGGAGAGACTCTGAAGGAGTCATGTACTTTCCCAAGACCTTGGTGCCATCGGATGAAAGCATACCTCTTTGTCGCGCTGTGCTGTGTGACATACCACACCAGACAAGAGGTGTGTGTGTGTCTGTGGGGGGGTAGGGTGGGGGATGGAGTCTTGATTTTGTTTCCAAGTACTGTTATTGATTTCTAATTTGATTCCACTGAGGCCAGAGCATTTATCTATCTCTTACACTTATGAACCATTTACATGAATTGATTATTTGTCTAATGGCCCAGAATGTGTCACGGGCTCTCCTGTGACATATGTTCTTTACGAAGGATGTCTCTTCTGCCTCTCTGGGTAGGGTACTTTATAAACATCACTAGTGATAGTAATAAATTTCCCTCTATCTTTGTCGCTATGCTGTCTAGTTCTTGTGAATTGTAGAGAGAGGCTTTACGTTTACCTGGACTTGCGGTTTTGTTTTCTTTCAGGTCTATAGGTTTGATTGGGTTAGGTTTTGAGACAGTCTTGAGTGAGATGCTACCCAGACCGGCCTTGAATTTGCTAGGGTGATCAGCCTGTTCCCAACTAGTAATCCTCCTGCCTCAGGCTCTACGGCAGAGCTATACCAGGTTTTGTTTGCACTGTCTGAAACTGTGCACTTGATGAAGCTATGTTTAGTGTTGTTGCATCTTGTGGGTAGACTGACTACGTTTCCATTATATGATGTCCTTCGTCTTTAGTAAGAACTCTACTCCTATGATATTATAACCACTGCAGCTATATTTTGATTATATTTTCATGATGTGTCATCTCCTGCCTTCTTACTTTCAGTCTGTCCATAGCATTATGTTTAAAGAGTCTCTTATAGACAGCACAAACTTGGGTTACTTTCAAATATTTCTGCTCTACTAATTTTTGCCTTCCAGGGTATTTAGACCAGTGCTTCTAAACCTTCCTGATGCTGGGACCTTTGAACATAGTTCCTCATGTTGTGGCGCCCCCCCAATCCCAACACAAGATTACTTTTGTTGCTACTTCATAACTGTAATTTGGCTACTTTTATGAATTGCAATTCAAATACCTGTATTTTCTGATGGTCTTCGGGGACCCATGTGAAAGGGTTGTTTGACTCCAAAAGGGGCCATGACCCATAGGTTGAGAGCCACTGATTTAGATCACACACACACACACACACACACACACACACACACACACACTATACCATTTACAATGTAATTATTACTATATTAGTTTTATAGTTTATTTTGTTTGTTCTTTCTACCTGTTTTGGTGTGTCTGTTTTTTTTTAATCCCCCTGTGTTACCATATCTCTTTTAATATGTCATTTAAAGGACTATTTATTTATATAAGTCCTTGTGTAGTCTAGGCTGGCCTTGAACTTGTCATCCTGCTGCCTCTCCCTCCCCAGCGCTGAGATTACAAGAGAGCACCACCATACTCATGTAATGAGATGCTGGGAGAAGAAAGCCCTGGCCTTGTGTGAGCTAGGCAAGCTCTCTACCAGCTGAACCACATGGCCTTTCCACCTTGTAGCGCCTTTGAGTCTATTCCTTTACACAGCGTTTAAGAAGTGGTTGTTTTAGGCCACCCCTCCTTTCTCATTATGGTCTCCTGGTATCCTCACTTTTACCAGTTGGAATCAGAGAGAGGGATGTCCCTTCTCTCTAGCTTTACCTCCAACTCCAAATGTAAGTATCCAGCTATTTCCCAACAGACTTGCAGAACCACCTCAGACAGTGTCCGACTTCCTTCAGCTGTCAACATGGGAAGCTGAAGAGATGGAAATTCCACTCATTCGTACTTTTCCTTATGGGAGCCTTTCTTCCTGATGCTTCAAGATTTCTTCCTCTGTTATTTTTTCCTTTGTTTTTAGAGGATTTGGGATGGCAATTCTTTCAGGTGAGGCCAGAAGGTGATGAGTTCTTTTAGTTTTCCCACAGCTGTGAGTAGCTCGGTTTCCTGTTCAGGGCTTTAACGATGTTTTTGCGGGAATTCAGGTTTGGGGATTAACAGTTCCTTTCCCTGGATACACTTGAAGACAGTGTGCTATTCTGGAGGGTTTCTGGTGAGCCACTCTAGTTCAGGGTGTTCTTCCCCCTCTCAGCAAGGAGTCATTTTATCCTCCTGCTATGCTGAGTATTCGTTTTGGGTTTCATTTTTATTTGATAAATGAACCTAGGTGAGAATGTCTTCTGGTTTTAATTTGGGGGAGGGGAAATTTACTTAGCTTTATATCTCTTGCCAAATTCAGGTAGTTTTCCACCACATAGGAAAACTATTGTAGTAATATATAAGTATATGTATATATAAATATATATATGTAATACATATTTTAATATAGACTTTTAGAAAGCCTTTACCATGTAGTTGGCTAGTTTTATATCAACCTGATACAAGTTACTTGGAAACAGGAAACCTCAGCTGGGAAAATGGCCTCACTGGATTGGCCTGGGGGCATTTTCTTCATGAATGACTGATGTGGTAGGCCACTGCGGGTTGTGTAGGTGGTCCTGAGTTGTATCAGAAAGCAAAATGAAAGCAAAATGAACAACCCAGGAAGAGCAAAGTCAGGAAGCAATTGGCTTCTGCTCCAATTTCTGCCTCCAGGTTCCTGCTCTAAATTCCTGCCCTGGTTTCTCTCGGCGTTGAACTTACAAGCTGTAAGGTGAAATAAACCTTTCCCTCTCCAAGTTGCTTTTGGCTGTGGCATTTTGTCACGGCACTAGAAACCCTAACTGAGAGGGCTATCCTTAGAGGTACTGGTTAGTGGCACCCAGGTACATTCGCGCTACTGGGCAACCGTGCCTCTCACCCATATGCAGAACATCTGCATCGTACCATGCTGAAAATGTACCCCTGCTACGTAAGGAGCACCTACCCGATGCATCCCCCCAGACCCTGGTGACCACCACCCTGCCGTCTGCTGTGAGCAGCTGTTCTAGGTGCCTCACACGTGCAGAATCATAGAGCACGTGCCCGTTGTGTTTAATTAGGGTAATACCGTCAAAGTTCATGGGGGGGGTGGCGGCACGTGGGAGAGCTTCACTCTTTTTCAGGGCTGAGTAATATGCTTTGGCGTGTCTCTTGTTACCTTTTGCTCCATCGGCAGAGGGCCTTTTGATGCATAATGCTTAGAGGTTAGATGAAGTCCATTGGGCGATGACTGAGTCTTTAAACTCCCAGACAATTTTTGTTGTCATAGTCAAGAAATCATTGCTAATCTCAATATCTTGAAGTCTGCCTTTTCTGTTTTGATCTGTTTACAGTTTTAGCTGATATGTTTAGGGTTTCTGGATCCATTTGAGTTGTTTTCTGTATTTGGTTAGGTGACTCTCACACCAGCCTTTGCATGTGGACATCAGTTTCTCTGACACCATTTGTTGAGGTGATCGTCCTTTCCTTATTAAATGGTGCTGTTGAAAATTGCTTCTCCACATGTGTGAGGCTCTACTGCACTTTACATGTGAATGCATCAGCCTACAGATCCATCTTTACACTAGTAGCACATGGCTTTGTAGTAAGTTTTGAAATTGGGAGTTGGAATTCTCCACTTGGAGAATGGGAGTTGGAACTTTTAAAGATTCATTTTGGCTATTTTGTTGAGGCAGAGGGTGTCTCTTGTGTTTCCATGTGAATTTTAAGATCGATTTTTCTATTTTGAAATAAAAAAATATTGGCCTTTGATGGCAATGCATATATCTCTCTGAGAGATGTTTACGCCTTCAGTTTCTCGATCCATAGCACAAGACATCGCTTTATATTTTAATGCCTTTCTCTCATCACTTTGGTTAACTTCTAAGCATTTTATCATCTTACAAATGGAAGAATTCAATTTCTTACTCAAATGACTTATGAATGTTGATCTGAGATTGATTGTACTAATTTGATAATTGGTTTATTAATTTTAATAATTTATATTATTAATTATATAACTATATATTCTGTGTGTGTATTTTAAACATAAGATTTTGCCATCTTAGTTTAGTTTTTCTTCTAGCTTCAATGCCTAATATTGTTTCAAGTATTTTTTATATTTACCATTTTCTCTTCTCTTTCTAGGAATCTAATGTGAGAAAGCTGACACTATTAGTCATCGGTCCCCAGGTCCCCAAGGCTATGTACAATTTTACTTTTATTGTGGTTTTTTTTCCCTGTGTGATTGGCGCTGAGTTCCTCTCTATTCACTTGCTTCCTAATTTATTGGCTCTTACATTCTCTGTGTTCCTTCACACCTTCCTCTCTTCACGAGACTTACTACGATTCTTGTTTGTTGTCATGTGTTTATAATTACTCACCGAAGCAGCATGTTTACAAAGGCTGTTGTGGCATCACTGTGACATCACTGTCAAACGAGTCCAGTGCGTCTGCTCTCTCAAAGCTGGTATCTGTTGGCTGATTTTAAAGATTAAGACTAGATCTTTGTATGGTGAATGATTTTCAGCTAAAATATAGACATTTTGGGAATCTGGATTTTATGCAAACCTTGTTCGAGCTGGCTGTCCCCGACATCACTCTAGAAGGGAGTAAGGATTACACCTTGCTGGTGACAGCCAGAGGCACAGGTCCGGGTTCCCTACTCAGAGGATGATACCTTGCTGGTGACAGCCAGAGGCACAGGTCCGGGTTTCCTACTCAGAGGATGATACCTTGCTGGTGACAGCCAGAGGCACAGGTCCGCGTTTCCTACTCAGCTCCTTGCTATTATTGGGTTTAGACTCTCCGATAGAGACATTTGTGCTTGTTTTCTTTAAGATGGTTTAATCACTATGAATAATTTTTTACTTCCTCTTTTTAAAAAATTGATAATAAAAAAATGTGGTGTCTCTGTGTGCATGTGTGTCATTGTGTGTGTAAATGCATGCACACGTGCACTCCACGCACATGTGTGCTGATACCCACGGAAGTCAGAAGAGGGTGTTGGATTCTCTGAAGCTAAGTTACAAGAGCAAAGGTCTTTGCTGGAAGACCCCAGCCTGCACCAGCACTCAGAGGGCAAACATGTTCTCGAAGCACTGTGTTGGTCTGGGCCATCTGCTAGGAAATAGTCAAGAGAAGGTCCCGCTGCAGACATGACTCAAAGGACAAGCCCTGCTGGGGCTCCTAACATTCTTTATTCCTTAAGAAATCCAGTCCAGGCCAGCGTGACTTTGTTTGGCAGAAGGCATATGTGTCTGTGTTTGATGCCATTGGGGGATGCATAAGATGTATCAGTCCCTTGAAGTCCCACTCCCTCTGGGGTAACACCCCAAGATGAAGGATAGATATAGTGGCTCAAAGGGAAGACCATGTTGTAACCCCAAACTGCAAACAGAATTAATAAAGGTCTTGGCTAACAGGAGTACAGTTTTCCAATGCTTGAGATGGGTAAGCATACCCATAACACTGCCCCAACCACTTCAGCTCTATAGAAGAGTGATCGCTGGAAAATAAAATCATAATTGGAGAGTCTTAGTGTCGTGCTTCAAGTTACAAAGCTACATGGTTGGACTAGAACCTGAGCCCATGACTCCAAACCTGGCACCCCCGATGCTCTACCATGTTGCCAGGGAGCACATTTGCTCTTGAGTTACTCATAAGAACATATTAGAAGCTTGGAGATTTGTCTAATATCAAACAGTATTTGGAATAAGCCTAGGACTTGTCTATAGTCAAACAGGCATCTTGGGTGAGACCATGTTTTAAAGTCCAGCAGACAATCCTATGTCACCCCAGGGCAGCCTTCACTTGGAGTTGCTCAGCACTCGTACTTGAACTTATTTCTGGTGCCAAGAGGAGGGAATGCTGGACAGATCTCCACAGAAGCTTCTGGATGATGTGTGGCAGGGTGACAGAGGACAGTTTCCACTTCAGTAGACTAAGGACAAGAGGTGTCACAGGCCACATGACAAGCATCAGAGGGCCCTGGTCATGGCCTTCATAGTCCACAAAAGCCACACCACCTATAGCCCCACATGGAGTCATCTGTGTGGATTGGATCAAGGTTGTCTTTGCAACTGAGGGTGTTCGATACCCCAGCTGGGGCTCTACAAAGAAGGCAGGGATTCAGCCCCTGGCGAAGAGTGGAAGAGAGCCAAACTTGCTCTCACGGTTTCCCGACTGTTAGATAGGTGTGGTGATATTAGAAGGTGTGGCGCAGGTGGAGTAGGTGTGACCTTGTTGGGGTAGATGTGGCCTTGTTGGAGTAGGTGTGGCCTTGTTGGAGTAGGTGTGTCACTGTGGTGTGCTTTAAGACCCTCATCCTAGCTTCCTGGAAGCCAGTATTCTGCTAGCAGCCTTCAGATGAAGATGAAGAACTCTCAGCTCTGCCTGCGCCATGCCTGCCTGGATGCTGCCATGCTCCCACCTTGATGATAATGGACTGAATCTCTGAACCTGTAAGCCAGCCCCACTTAAATGCTGTCCTTAGGAGAGTTGCCTTGGTCATGGTGTCTGTTCACAGCAGTAAAACCCTAACTAGGACACCCACTTTTCTTCTAAAATCGCATTCAGGAATTTAACTAGGCTAGAAGACAATTCTAGATGCTGTGTTTCCAGAAAGCATCTTCTACTTCAACGGGACAGTTGAGAGAAGGGAGGAGCCTTGCATCCCAGTGTAGATAATAAAACCTTTGAACGTGTCTGTCTCCTCCAGTAAACTGTAAGGACAGTATTATTGGGTCTTACTCGGAGTAGCAGCAGCACTTAATCAACAACTCGTGGTGAATTAAGCAGAATCTATCAGATATGGCTGAGTCTCGAAGAGAGAGGTTTTTGCACATATCCACCTTAATGTCTCATTTTCCAAACAGGAATAGAAACACTTCTCTTGCTTTGGATACATTAACTGTTTTCTACGGAAACCTTCACACAGCGGATCACAGTTAAGTGTCATCTGTCTAGATGGATGGACTGGTTGACATGTACTTGACCAGGTAAGAGAAGGGGTGGTCTTTGTGAGACTGCAGGAGGTTGTCCTAATATTCATCTGAGGAAGGTGCCAGAGAAAAGAGAAAGAGGAAGAGATGGACACCTCCAGGAAGCCCCTGTGTTGTTCCCATTGGCTGATGGCTGCTGTCAATTAAAGACCAGGAGCATCCAATACGAGTTGGTATTAAAAATCGTTTAGTCATTTAACACCTTTCTTGTCCCTTTGGGCACTCCCTGGGAAGCCTCACTGCAGTGCTCGGTTGTTCTCCCACGGCTCTCTGACGCATGAGTATTGGGGCCCAGAAGACCCCCTTCAGGTATCAAAGGCTCCCCCAGAAAGCCTATAGTCCAGGTCTCCCCTGACCTACCAGTACAGGGGCCAGATAGGCATATGACTGCCGTGTCATGGCAAGAGGATGCTCTGAAGTGTGGGTAAGGCCAGGCCAGGAGCCCTGGGCTGCTCCAGGCAGAGAGCCTCCTTAAGAGGGTGAAACTCAGTGCCCCTTTAGCAAAGTAGCCAGCACTAACCCAGACCCTCCATTTCATTTTCCAACACGGGCCGCTAAGATTGTCCTGCCTCTCTCACTCCTCCACTTCCCATTTCTCCAACAGCAAATACATTTTGGGGACTTTGCCTGATGCTGAGCTAGTTACGAGGATGAGAGCGATGAGTTCCAGGCTGCTGGGATTGGTAAGAACCCCCTCCCCCCCAAACACACACACACACGCTAACCAAGATAATAAAGAGATTGGAGCTGAGCTCTGAAGGACCAATATAATTCTGTGCTGGGAAGTACATTTAAGGTAGAGGAAATGGCTTTGTAAAGACCTCAAAGTTAGTGCGTGAGTATTGACAAGAGCCTGCCCTGGCAGTGGGGAGGGGAAGGGGGAAGGGATACGGAGACTTCAGACTGATGGGAAGGTCTCACCTACCGCAAGAAGAGACCTATTGTGCTTAGAGGATGTGCAGAAGGGTGATCTGTGGGCACATGTGTACGGGTGTTCTGAGACTCACACCAAAGTGACTGTTAAAATTGTGCTGATTAGGGAGGGGCCCGAGGAGATAGTTGGGTAGATTAAGTGTTTGTCATGTGAGCATGACGACCTGAGTTCGAGCCCTAGGACTGGTGTTAGAAGCAGGGGCTAGAAGAGCAGACTTGTAATTCCCAGTGCTTGGGTGTGGAGACAGTCAGGTCTCTGATGAGCCCTGGGGAGTCAGCCTAGCCTAATCAGTGAGCCTCAAGCCGGCAAGATCCCAGGTCTCCCCCAAATAAGGTGAGTGGCTCTTGAGGAATGACACCTAGTTGACCTCTGGCCTCTTCATGCATGTGCACACACCTGCACACACATGGGCATGCACAGGCACCCAGAATATACAAGCAGGTTGAGTCTATACTGACAAGTGTAAAATGAATCACATTTGGATACATTTATCCCACAGAAATTGGCAACTGTTGCAAATGTTTTTAGAGACGGTTGTTCAACATTTACCAGCCCACTTGGGCGTGTGTGTGCTCACACGCTAAAAGCAGAGCTTAGCAATCCCTGAGTAGAGGCCTGGCAAGAGCCAGAGAAAGGTACACTGGGCAGAACCCAAGTCTTGGCACACTCACCAGCCTCAGATTCTTCATGGCCTGGGGAAACATGCCTTGATGGAGCTGCAGCTTGCCAACTTTCATCACTTGCACACCTCTGACGGGATGGCTTCCAGGGAAAAAAATCCTGGAAGAGACCAAAAGGCGAACAGTCACGGTAGCTCTCACCTTCACAGTCAGTATTTCATCGGAAGACTGGGACACAGGGGAAGAGCTGGCTGTGACTGTTAATGAGCTCCTGAAGGGAAATTAGCTTGTGATCTAGAAGCCAATATGGAGACGAGATGATATATAACCTTCCTTCAGATCCCCAGAGCACCGCCTGCATTTGGGGCAGGTTGAAGAGACATCCATCTGGCCCTGTGCATTTACATCAGGAGGATGCTACGTTGCGTTTGGGAGTATGAATCTGCTCCTGGTCCTCTTCCATGAAGCTCCAACATTAGCCCAGCTTCATCAGTATATATTTGTGGAATAAATGAAAGAGATCTGCAACATGGGAACCTTTAATCATGGGCTGCACAGGCTCACAGACGAAGAGCAGAGAGAGCAGAGAGAGCACAGGACTAGAATTATCTACGAGATGGTGCCAAAATGGCCACGTGACCATCCAGGCATCCACACGCCTCCCTCCTCTGGAGAAATGGCACTGGGGGTGTGCCCGGATGCTTTCAATTTATATTTGCTGGCTAAAGGGATGGGCATTTCTCTTGATTTCAAATAGATGCTGCCACACCTCCGCTGCAAAGCCCCTCAACTGAATCTTGGTTGTAGAGCCTGTCATGGTCCGCCTTTCTTACTCTCTTTCGCCAATAGTTAAGGCACCCAGTCTGTAGTGTGCTCCCATGGTAGCCAGCACACAGAAGGAACACAACTCATACTTGAGAACCTTTCACACTGTCTTGGTTTCTTTTTCCCATTTCTGTAATAAAATACCCTGACAAAAATAACTTAAAGGAGAAAGGGTTTATTTGACTGACAGTTCCAGGCGACAGCCCATCGTGGCAGGGAATTTGCAGTGGCAGGAGTTTGAGACGATTGGCAATGCTATGTTCACGCAGAGTCAGAAGAGGACGGCAATAAACTCAGACATGCTAACGTTCAGCTGGCCCTCTCCATTCTGGCCTTCTTCCCACATCAATAGTCAAGACAATTCCCCTTGGACCTTCTCAAAGGCTAACCTTTAGGCAACCCCACACAGGTGTGTCTAGAAGCCTATCTCCTACCTGTCAAGCTGGCAATTAATACTATTGTAGGCATATAGCATAGGATAGGATGGGTGTAAATCAGAGAATGAGGACTCATTCCATTTTGGATCCCACAGTATTGTTTCTTCTGCCTCCCACAGGCTCCACAACAGCGGTTCTCAACCTTCCTAATGCTGTAAACCTTTCAGAGTTCCTCGGGTTTTAGCAACCCCAAATATAAAACTATTTTCATTGTTACCTCATAACCGTGATTTAGCTACTGTTATGAATCATAACGCAAATATTTGGGGGAGATAAGAGGTTTGCCAAAAGGGTCATGGCCCACAGGTTGAGAACTGCTGCTCTAGGCAAATACTGAGCTTCTTATGCCTACGTAGGATTATGTTCAGGCCCGAGGGGAAATACCACACTGGACAGACGCGAGCATTTCCATCAGGGCCCAAATGATCCCACCAGACACAGATAAACATTCATAGAAGAGTGAAAATAACATTATGGGAAAGAGAGTGCTTTCGTGCCCAAATCCTGTGAGCCATACATATTCAGTTCAAATTTGTTGACTAGGGTGAAGGGAGAAAGTGACACAGTGGTGGATGGAGAGAACGGACTGGTGGCTGGGTGGCTTGGAGAAGGTGACACAGGGTAAGATGGCTTCCAAGAACTTGGAATGGAAGGATGAGTATGTAGTTAGACAACCAGGGAGTGCAACCAGGACATACTCCTGATGTGAAGACAGGAGGACCTGCCTTTGTTCCATGGCCACAGAGATGGTTCAGGTGCTTACATAGACAGTACTAGCCCTGTGTGGCTCAGCTTCAGCTGCCCTTTAACCGAGAGCCCACTGAATCCATACTGAAGCCCTCCTGTGTAACAGCTCTTCGGAACCCCCATCCCCCTGATGCAGCTCCTCTCTGTGAAACGCAATATAGAAAGCTATCCATTCATGCTCTTAAAAAGGAAGATTGCTGACCTGGGGGCAAGCACCGTGCCACAGAAGGCGGACTGTGCCTCTTTAAAGACCGAGAAAGGGAGGAGGTGGAGAACAAAGCAGACACCTGGGTCCCCAGTCTCCTTCATCTCTGGTGTGTACGCTATGAGGCTATGAGGTCAGTCACTTCACCTCTTGTCCCTTACAGAATGAACATCATTACGGAGTTGTATGGAAATGATTTTGAGATCCGCAGACAAAAGGCTTAAGTGCAGGGTGCCATTATCAGAAGGTAATTGCCCCGGACACGTTCCCTGAAAAGCACACCTGGATCGGGATTTTATTTTATTGCTGTGAATATGGTATAGTTAAATTTAAAGGCCAAAAAGTAATTTTATACTAATAATCTCTCTGCTAAGTGGGTGTCTGTCATGTCAGTGAGCAGAAGGGGAGAAAAATCTTTGGTTCTGTGATAGCAGAGAGAGTGGTGCATAATTACCCCGTGATGGTGATGGGTACCTGCCTCGGTCACGGGAAGATTAAAAACTGAGTGGAGTTTCTTAAGAGAGGGTGAGGCGGGAGGCTCCTGTGGGGCATGGGGGACGCCCACACAAAACTTCAGTGTGCTGACTCTAAGTAAGGAGCTGCTGGAGGCTTTTGTTCTTAGAGGCCTCCCAGCAGACATGTGGAATCAGACTCAGGCTTGCTGGCTGGGGTAGCACCCCAGGGAGTTCTTGGGGAGGCTCACTCCTGATGGGTGGCCCACTTGGGGTGTGGCCTTTCCATCAACCTGCAAAGGGAAGTGATGAGAGAGTGTGTGGGGGGAGTCTACTGGGTTATCAGATGCCAATCACGGATGCACAGCAAACTTAAAGGTGTGCTGGGGTGGAACAGGAATTAGGGTGTCCACGTGGGAGGGGGGAAGTTCGCTGTGAGATACTGGGTTCTGAGTCCAGTGCTTTCAGACCTCTGCACAAGCCCAAGGTATATTCTTACCCTTGGCGAACGAACACAGAGCCAAGTTGAAGAAATGAGGATTAAGTCACGGCACAAAGAGGGGCATGGGTATCCCTCCCCACTCCCAACACAGCAGGGATGGCCCACAGTGAGGAGAGGAACAGCAAGAAGGGCTTGTTTGGACTGAGGAGGATGCGATGCTGGGCTCAGCCTGGGGGGCATGGGAAGGGGCGGGCCATTCTACCAATAGTAGGGGAGGCTAGATGCAGATAGGGAGGGGAGGTGCCCTCAGGCCAGGCTACCCACTGCAGACTTATCTAGTTCCCAAGTCTTCCTATCTACTGAAGGGAAGGAAAATACATCACCAGGTAGGAAACACAGAGAACTAGGGGGGAAAAAAAGGCCCTGGTGTCAAAGACAGTGGCTGCTGTCTCGAATCCTTAAAAAAGAAGGATTTGAGACAAACAAGGTCATAGAGTTGATTCAACAGGATCTGGAGACCTGCTGGGAAACAGCAGTCGCAGGTGACCCCATCCCCGAACTCTGATTCAGAAACACCTTCACACAGACACATATGACAATTCTACAACACCATAGTCATCTGACAGGCTAGTCTACCCGTCTGGGCATTACAAATCTCCTTTTCATAGGGACAAGGCAAACCATCTCATACCCCAGAAGGCTGGGCCTGGGATGTAAAAGCTGCCCTGGTGCTGCTGTGCTGGGGGTGGGGGGTTGGAGGAGAGGCATGCATTCTAACTTTAGTTCCACCTATAGGCACATATGGTCTTGTTGTTCTCAAGTTTCAGCAGAGGCTGAGGGTCAGGGAGTTGGACTACTTGAGAATTCAAAAGGCACAAAGAAGAGAAGCCTTTGCTGGCAGGACCCCCGTGCCCAGCGCTCTCCATATGATACAGCCACACTGGTACTATGTCCATGGTGGCAGATCTTGGACATTTTACAGGGCAGGAAGAGACAGTTATTGCTCTGGCCCGTTTGTAAAGCCCGAAGGCAAAGCGTTTGCTGGTCCTCAAGTGAGCTTAACCTGCCTGTTGGAGTCGCATCTCTGAATGAATATACAGACCTAGTTGTATGGATGTTAGCTAAGAAATCTGGAATAGTGGTGGGGCTTGGGGAAAAAAAGTTTGCACCTCCTGAAAATCTGGTCCAGGAGGGAAACATATCGTTAGGCAAAGCTGGCAGAGGATTTTGGTGGAGAATCTTCCAGTGGTGGGTCAGGCTGTTGCAAGATGAACTCACTGCCCAGTCACTGACATGGGAAACCAGACACTGATACTGTCTGAGGGGACATGGTTGAAAATGTTTTGCGTTTACCTGTACAGCATCCTTGCCAAACCAAACAGAAACCAACAAACCAAAACAGAATCTAATGGAGCCCATAAAATTAAATTCCATTTTATGGGAAACACGAGTGATAAAGGAATGTGTAGAAGCAGCGGGCCGAGTTCAGGGGGTGGGAATCCACAGGGTCCTGCACAGGTCAGGGCAGAAAAAGAAAGAAGTGGAGGGGGGCAGGGTGTTGGGGAAGAATAGCTGAGATTTAAACAGACGTAAGAGATGTAACAAGCACGTGCAGTACATAGGTCCAGTGCATCCGGATTCACTGTAGGCAGTGGTAAAAAAGGCCCTCCTCAGACACTGAAGGAGATCTTAACACGAGATACACTGGAGCTCGTCCACCTGTTTTGTATTAAATGATGTAATGCCTGAGTTTCCGATTTAAATATCGTCAGTAGACGCCATTCTTCCCAGCCACGGTGGATTAGCTTGCTTCGGACCGACTCGTGCTACAAACAAGGCAAAAGGATCAAAATGTTTTTGAGACCCCGTGTGGAGGTAAGATAGAACATGGCAGCCGTAGGCTCCTAAAGACTCTTGTCTGTGGAAAAGACTGGAAGCTTGGGGCTGTGCAAGTCTTGTGGGAGGAGTCACTTTCCCCTGTGATGCTTTGAAAAGAGAGCCAGGGCTAGGAAGGGCAAGTAGCTGAGCCACAGCTTGGGTGGCCTCAAGGACAAGGAGGGTGCGCGTGAGTGAACAGTAGGCTTCCATCAGTGGCTCCCAAAGGGTTACAGCCTCAGAATCGTGTGCTGGAGCGGGAATCGTGTGGTGGAGCAGGCAGAGGGCGGCCCCTACCCAGAACGAATCACTTAATGGATTCTTAATTCTTAATTCTTGCCTGAATTAAGGTGATATGTTTTTGCCTTGATTGGCAGCAGAAAGATACTTCTGCGAGTAACACAGCGCCATCCAAAGCCCCATCATCTCTTTAATTTCTCTGTACAATGCTCTGCACCCAGCAAAAACATACATAACCAGGTGCAGGAGGAGGGAACTGTCAGAAAACCGAGAGAAAGGAAACACAGACATGAAAACAGAACTTTTGTACTACAATATTTAGGTTCTGAGAGATTTCTGAAAGAACGGTAATAATCCAGGTGTGGTAGTGGACACCTTTAATCTCAATACTCAAGAGGCAGACGCAGAGGCAGGGGGATCTCTATGAGTATGAGGCCATACTGGTCTACAGAGCTAGTTTCA